>RJWT010012242.1:0-22622 GCA_004365215.1 Cuniculus paca
AGTATGTATAACCATTAAAGTACTTATAACTTACATATTAATTTTGCCATCAAGTTGCTGATATGCCTTCTTTTTAAATCCTTTTTTTGAATGAATTTTTATTTTATTGTCATCAAATCCTCAGGGACAAATGTAGGTGAAAAAAAATAAGGCTTTAAAAAAATATAATAATTGTAAGCTGGTTTCACAATTCAAGATCTAGTATCCTGTGTACTAGTTTAAAGGCCCTCCCCTCCCCTCCCCCTTCCCCTTCTTGCCTGCCTTCTGACCAAGTCTCACTGTGTTCTCCAGGCTGGCCCGAAAGGCCTGTGATCTTTCTGCCTCAGCCTCCTAAGTAGTTCAGAGTGTAGGCACACACCACCACCCTTGCTTTAAGAATTCGTTTAGCTCCTTCCCTTCCTGTCTCCCTGGTCTTTGTGCTCATCCACCATAGGATCTTTATTTCTTGCTTTCCAGGTTACATTTCCTGTGTCCCTTTTCATCTCATCAAAGTCCACAATTGAATGTTATAATTTTTCTTTAAAATCACATGGTTTAAATAAATTAAAAGAAGAAAGGAGGAAATACAACTTTTATATTTATCTACATGTTCATGAAGTGCTCTTTATTCCTTTAGAGTCACTGCTCTTTGGTCTAAAGAAATTTCTTTAGCATTCTTTACAATGCAGGTATGATATCAAAAATTCTGCTTTGGTTTACCTAGAAACGTTTTTATTTTGCCTTTACTTTCAAATAGTAGTTTCACTGAATACAAAATTCTTGGTTGACAAGTTTCTTTTTCCATGATTTTAAATGTCACTTGTGTCTTTTGGTGTTCACTGTTGAGTACGAAAAATATCAAACTGTATTTTTGTTCCCTTGTGTATGGTGTGGTTTCTTCTCTATCTATAGCTTTGAGCAGTTACATTAAGATGTGTCTAGATATGGTTCTTTGTTTTTGTGTGTTTATATTCTCCTGTGAATTTGCTGAAATTCTTAGATCTGTTAATATTCTTCACCAAACATGATAAGTTTTCAGTCATTTCTTTCATAGAATACTTGTTTTCACCTTTTCCCTTCCCTCTTCTCATCCTCTGGGATGCTAATTACATCTACCTATTATAGCATTTGATATTGTTCCACAAATTTCTGGGGGTCTGCTCACTTCCTGCTGAACTAGGCAAAAACTTCATGGCTAAAACACCAAGAGCTCAGGCATCAGGGCAAAAATAAACAAATGGGACTAACCCATTTTTGATGCATCAAAAACTGCCTTCAGCTGAACATGGTGGTGCACACCTAAAATCCCAGCACTCAGGAGGACTGCTGTGAGTTTAAGGCAAGCCTGAATCATATACAGGGCAAAACACTGTTTCAAAACAAAACAAAGCAAAACAAAACAAAACAAAACGCCAAAAACACCACTTTCAAGAACACCTGCAGAGTTTTGCTGCTCAAGAATAATCTAAATTATTAGCCAGTTGTTACCTGGCTGGTCATTTTCCAGTGTCTTTAAGTGGCAACGTTAATAAGGTGGGCATGGTACTGCATGCTTACACTCCCAGCACTCTGAGAGGCTAAGGCAGGAGGATCGAAAGTTCGAGCTCAGCCTAGGCAATTTAGTGACTTAGCAAGACTGCGTCAGTTAATCGATCAATCAGTCAATCAATAGGACTGAGTATGTAGCTCTGTGTAAGTCCATCCCCTGTGTGGGGGAAGAAAAAGAAAGGGCTTAGATAACTTAAATAACAACCACTAAATAATGTAAAGTTTAGGGGAACTAAAATGGTAAAGTAAAAAACAAACAAAAAACAAAAACAAAACTTGTTGAACACAAAACATTAAAGGAGGGAGATGGTATGAAGCAAGTAAACACTCCATTCCAAAAACAGTACTTGTCAGACTGAATATAAAAATAAAGTTCGTAAACTAAGTGGTATCTTCAAGAGGCACAAAAGATGTGGTGTGATTAGTGTCCTACAATACTAGTTTTAAAATTACTACAGGAAAATCAGGACTTCTCATAATAAGTGTTAATACTGAGTCAAGATATAATTGAAAATGTATATGCTCCTAATATAGCTCTACAATATATTTCAAACATTCAGAATTAAAAGAAAAAATAGGAAAAATATGATTAGAGATCAGTATTACTCTTGTAATAATTGAGAGAATAAATAGAAAATCAGTGAGCATTTAGAAACCTTTTAAAATACTGTCATCACTCTTGTCTGACAGTTGGAATTACATTCAAGTAAACATGGAAGACTTGTCAGGATAAACAATATGCTTAGTAAATTTGGAAATATTAAAATTATATAGCATGTTGTCTGATACAACAGAATTAGAAATTGATCACTAACAGAATTGAGTCAGAAAAATTCCCAGATACCCAGAAATGAAGCAGCTTGTAGATAATTTTTTGTCAAAAAAGAGTTTCAGGGGAAATTAGAGAATACTTTGAAGTGGATACAAATGAGCCAGTACATACCAAAATTTATCAGATACTTCCGGAGTAGTACTTGGAAGAGAATTTATGGAATTAAATTATAGAAAAACAAGTTTGCCATGCAAGGTTCTGCCTGAAGAAGCTAGCAAAAAAAGTAAATCCAAAGTAAATGGAAAGAAAAATCAAGTACAAATCAGTGAATTTGGAAATGGAGAAAGAAAAAAGAGAAAAACCATTAATAAAGTAAAAAATTTTTTTTGAAAAATATGAATGAAATATAAATATTTAGCCAGACTGATAAAAAGAAAATAACAATGCAAAGGATGAAAGAGATGACATTACTATATGTCTCACAGATCTTAAAAGGATAGTAAAGGAAGATGGGCATAGTGAGACATGTCCATAATTTCAGCACTCCAGAGGCTGAGGCAAGAGGATTGAGTTTGAGGCCAGCCTGGGTTACATAGTGAGATCTTATCTTTAAAAAAAAATAGATAAAAAGGGAATACAGGGTTGTAAACAAATTATGTCCATCAAACATGATAATTTAGATTAAATGGAGAGATTTCTTATAAAGAAGAAATAGTACAAATGTGTGAAAAAATGGACATGTTTGTAGAACATAATAATTGTATTTGTTTGGGGGAAGCGGCACATATGCATAGTGCATCTTGGTTAATGTATTCCCTCTCTCCCTTCCCCAGGATCCCTCACTACCTTCAAAAAGCCTACAGATAACAACTGTTTCCTACCATCTCTCCTTTATTGTGCTCTTTAAATTATTTCTATTTTGGGTTTCTCATATAAGAGAAAACTTGTGATAATTAGCCTTCTGTGTCTAAGAAATAGAACAATTGAGTGGTTCCGTATCAAGAAAAGAAATTGAATCCATGTCTGAAAATCTTCCTCCAGTGAAGAGTTCAGCCCCAAATGGTTTCACTGATGAGTTTTCTCAAGCATTCAGTGGAGAAATGGTACTTGTCCTATACAACCTTTTTCACAGAACGCAGGAAGAACTGTTACTTCCCAGCTCACCTTGAGTCTGCTACTGTCTAAACACCAAAGTCAAAGGAATTCATGGAAAGAAAGCTATAGGTCATATCTTTTATAGACAGACACAAAAATCCTTCACAGATGGTAACAGATGAAATCCAGCAATATATATAAAGGATGATAAACCAGAACCACGTAAGGTTGATCTCAGGAATGGAAGATTGGGTTAATTTCCAAGAGACAATTAACGTTAGCCGTATCCCAAATCCAGTTATTTACCATCTCTACCACAGTGGCCTACTCAAATCTGTACAGTGCCTTGATTGAGCTATTGAAGTACCCTCCTAACTGATTTCCCTGATTCAATGTCCTCAACACATCATCCAAATTGATTTTAAAAATTTAGGTAACATTATGTCACTTCTAAGCTTAAAACCCTCTGAGGTTGCCCAGATCCCACAAAGTGAAAGCCAGATTTTTTACAAGAAGCTGTAAGGCCTTATTTGGTCTGGCTTTTTTAGGTATTCTGTTTGAGTTGTTGTTTCCCTGTTGTGTCTGAAATCTGTTTTTCTCTTCAAACTGTGGCTGGTTGTGTGTGTGCGTGTTCTTTGTACTTTCTCTGGGTCCTGAGAGAACTGGAACTGGGTTGGGGTGAGAGTGTGGGTATGTTGGTGTACCTTGTTAGGATATCTAGACTCTGTTCTGTTCTCTCATTTGTACAGGGTGTGCACTAGTGTTTCTTTGGTCACTTGGGTAAGGTCATACCCATTCCTGTAGAAAAAGACCCTTAATCTTTCTATCGTTTCTCCCAATTAATTCCGTATTCTAGAGCTTTCACTGCACAGAGGGCAGGTGTCAGTGAGAGATGGGGTGGAGTTGATCTGTCAGTGTTGGCCTCTTTCCTCTGATTTTTGCCATTTCTGTCTTGCTGTGGTTTCCATTTTTTTTCAGTCAGAAAAAGATAAGGACATGATTTCTTCCTGTAGATTTGCATGTTACATGTGTATTGCAAGGATTTGTCAACTTACCTGTAAGCTTCTGGGTGTGGGAGTCAGTTTAGGGGTGAGTCTCACAACCTTGCACTTGCCAGGCAGGCGCTTAAGCCACTGAGCTAGATCCCCGGCCCTTGTGTTTTTGAGACAGGGTCTCACTATGCTGTTCAGGCTGGCCTTGAGCTCACTTTGTAGCCCAGGCTGGTCTCGAACTCACAATGATCCGCCTGTCTCAACCTCCTGAGTGCTGGGATTACAGGCGTGAGCCACCACACCTGGCGGTTTCTTTCTTTTTTTATCCCTCATTTTGTTGGTTGTTGTGGAAGGCAAAGTCAGAGGTACGGTTTGAGGTGGAGTTTTTTGTACTCAAAACTTCCTCAGTTATTTTCTTGCCTGTATATCTCACCCTAGAGTATATGAGTTCTGGTGTTCGTATTGCATGCATATATACACATACACAATATGTTTACACAGGTGCATGTGTAAGCTCTATGTGCTTGTGTATGTGTGTTAGGTATTTACACATATCTATGTATTTTTTTCTTAACTAAATTGTTGAACCTCTTAAAGGCAGGACATTATAATGTGCTTGCTATTTCTCATAGTGTGTATCACAGATTACGCTTAGCAACTTTTTGGTGCATGTTTCTAAATTAATTCCAACCAAGATGCATAATTATTTGATTCTAAAAGCATTTTTCCCATAATAGAGTAAAAAAATAAATTTTAAATTAGTTTTGTTACTTACTGAGATTCTTTTCTTTCTCTGTCCATAATACAGGTACATCAAGAAAGTGTACACATGATCGAAGTCACAAGTAATTTGATTAATGAAACTCTAGCAAATCACCCTGAGTGGGCAAAGTAAGAATATTGTTTTGAAAAAGAGTAGAGATGGTTGTCTGCTTGCATGTGTTAATGATCTTCATTAACACAGCTGTATTGGAAAATGAAAGATAGGCTTTGTCAAAGCTTTGATAAATAATGTGATTTTTGCAGAAGAATGACCTGTAATACTAGGGAAAGGAAGAGGGGAGTGCTTAAGATTTTAGGAACAATGTATAGTAAATGGTAATCATCTACCTTCTGTCATTTGTCTCTCACGGTGACTGAGGTAGATTGAAGACATTATTCCATTTACAAATGAGGAAGCAGGATCACAGGGTAAGGAACTTGAGATAATAATTCCTCAGTGGCAGAGCCAGCCTTTACAAGACCAGTGCTTCCAGCCAGCGGAGAGGAGCATTCCATTGTAACTTGTAACTCTTCAACTTTCTATATAATGCTGGACATATTCTCATTTTGTATTATTTTTGGGGAGAGTGGCTCAGGACCAAATCCAACCACCCGTTTTTATAAATAAAGTTTTATTGGAGCATAGCTGTGTTTATGTATTTACTTGGTGTATGTAACTGATTGTGGACTGCAAGGGCAGAGAGAATTGAGTAGCTGTGGCAGAGATTATATGTTCTGTAAAGCCTAAAATTTATTCTCTGGCTCCGCACAGAAGTTTGCTGAACCCTGGTTTAAGAATCTCTGGGTACTTATTTAATTTGCCTTTTTTCAGAAGAGCATTAGGTCTTTGTGAACAATGTTCAGCAGAGCTATGCTGTTTATCTTATTGTATATTTGATGACTAATTATATTACCTACCTTTTTCCCTTTTTTTACAACCCCTTGGTAGTTACTACCTGATTTTAGTAGTATAAATTGAGATTGAAGTCGTTATTTTTTCCTTCATTTTTTGTAGTACTGGGGATAATCCCAAAGCCTTGTGCATGCTCGCCAGGCACTCTGCTGCTGAGCCACTTTCTCCACCCTAATTTTCTCCTTTGACTCTAGTTCTTTTAATAAAACCTGCTTGGGACACTACTCAAATTTGATTTAGAGTCACATTTGAATATTCTTTAAAGAATTTTTTTTTAGCCAGGAATGGTGGTGCATACCTGTAATCCCAGCCCTTGGGAGGCTGAGACAGGAGGATCATTGCAAGTTCAAGACCAGTCTAAGCTGCAAAGTGAGCTGAAGACCAATCTGAACTGTATAGTGAGACCCTGTCTCAAAAAAAAAAAAGTTTTTTCAAAATACACTCACCATATTACTTGGAGCATACCCAGAGTGTTTGTCCTAATAGTTCTTGTTTGTTACAAATTGTGGCATATGTATACAATGGAATATTACTCAGCATTAAATACAAATGAACTAAAAGTACATGTACCAACATGAATTAATCTCAAAATAAGTGTGTTAAGTGAGAGAAATCCGGCAAAAAACGTGTCATAGAGTATGATTTCATTTATGTTAAGTTCTAGAGAGTGAAAGCTGTGTATAATCTGTAGTAACAGAAGGACGAGTGATTGCCTGCCTATCAGAGTGGCGTGGGGCTGCAGGAAGAGACACAAAGGGATGTGAGGAAGTGATAGTTATATCCATTATCTTGATTAAGGATACAAGAAGAGAAGTGGCATTAGATTTCATTCTATAGCAGTCTTTTCCATTTGCATTGTGGAGAAAAGAGTGCGCCTTGTGAACCAGTTAAAGCTCCTGGAGTAGACCTGAAAAGAGGTGTTGAAGTCCTGAATGGTGGACAGTTACCGTGGGGGTGGACAGAGCGGATAGGTTTGTGTGATCCTAAGCAGGTTAGTTGGTGATTAATTGGATGTAGGAAGAAGAAATCTAGTATGATTTGTTTCTAACTTTGGGAATTGGTAGATGGTGGTAGATTCATAAAGTCAGAGAACAGAAGAGTAGATTTAGTGGAGAAAACAATTTAGTTTTTTATCTGCTGAGTTTTAGGTAGCTATAATAAAGTATCAGTCTGTAATAAGTATAAGTGACTATGTAGTAAGCAGCTGTGCAGCACCAGAGCAAAATCTGGGGTAAATTGATAGTCGGTGTGGGAGTTCAGGAATCATGAGAGACCTGGGTTGGAACTGTGATAGCAGAAAGAAAGAATGCATACAGTGCATACAGAGGATGCCTGGGTGTGTGCCCTCTGGATCGTCTCTGGTCTTTAGGCCTCAGAGAAAAATAGTAGGTTGACAAAGTAGAATGAGAATGGTCTATAAGAAAAGCAAGAGGAAGACTAAGGGGAGAAAGCAAGCACATTCTAATTGCTACAGAGAGGCCAGGAGTGTAGCTCACTGGCGGAGTACATGTTTAGTATGCCTAAGCCCTGGGTTCAATTCCCAGCACCACACATGTGTATACTGCACAAATCTGTTGCAGAGGAAATAAGGTCAAGAGTGAAGTCGGATTTAGTGACTGTGAGAGCAGTCCATTTATTTAATTGGCATGGCAGAACCCAATTAGATTGCATTGTATTGAGAAATTACTGGGAAGCGAGAAAATGGGGAAAGAGAAGTTGAGTGTAGACTGTTCTTTCTCATATTTGTGTGTGAAAAAGTAGCTGAGGGCGGAGGTAAGTGTGCAGCAGATTTTTCAAATTTAAGATAGAAGAAGCTTGTTTATACATTGATGGGAAAGAATTGGGAGACTAGAAAGAATTGAGGATATTAAGACTAAGGGATAATTAGTGCATTTCTTTGAGAATGAAGCATGAGATAGATTTATGGTACAAGCTGGAAAACAAGTCAGCATGAATGTAAATATTGTGAGTTTAGTGGGATGGGATTGGGAAATAGGGGTCAATATGTCATTGTAGTAGAAAGCGAGATCTTCTGCCCTCTGGCTGTTTAAACATAATACGTTTTGAAATGAGAATGAGGGAGAGGAGGACCCAGGGTGTACCAGCAATTACATTTTAGGAAGAAACCACATGGAATCCAGGCAAGTAGTAGAGCCTTTCATGGGATGGTAGACCTTCTTCAGGTGTTGTCTTCTGTGGTGTGCTCTTAGCCTCATATCCAAAGGATTCCTTGTCTTTCCTGGTCATTCTTAGTAGAGGTAAACCTGAGCTCTTCCCTGCTGGTTTTGAATTGTAAAGCACCATTTCTACTACTGTTTTGAAGGCACACAATCTGAGTAGCTTGAGACCACATAGTTGTAGGTAGGAGTTTTGTTTGCTTGTTTTAAAATTCGAAATAATCATAGATTCTCATGGGGTCGTAAAACGTATTATACTGGGAAGTCCCATGCACTCTTCAACCTCCTTCAGTGTCGTTATCTTGCATAACTAATACAATAACAATACTAGGAAATTTACTTTGGTGTAATACACTATTTTGGATTTCTCAAGTTTCGCATGCACTGTGTTCCCTGTAATTTTATCATGATACGTAGCTTTGTGTGAGCCATCAACACACATGTTACAGAACTGCTCTATCACAGAGCTCATCCTGCCATCCTTTGTATCCACATCTACCCTCTATTCTCTTGTAGTATCTTTAATCTTAAGCAACCACTAATGTGTTCATACCTATAATATTGTTTGAAGAATGGTACATAAATCTAATCATGAAGTATGCAGTTTTTTGAGATTGGCTTTTGGTCACTTCACATAATTCCCTTAAAGTCTGTCCAAGATGTATATATCAATACTTTGTTTCTTTATATCCACGAGTAGAGTAATATTCTGTGCAGGGAGATTTTTAACAGTTGCATGGACTTTGGGGATGTGAAGAAGGTCTGATTCTTCAGCAGTAGATTGGTAGGGATGGGATTAGAAACAGTGGGGAGTGGACAGGAAGTAATGGGAGTGGTTCCTGCACTTTCAGTGGATTTCTGTAGTGTGGAAGGCAGTGGACTTGGGGAAATTCATGTGTCCACTCCTAGTGGATGAGATGGTTATGAATAAGTCAGAGGTACTTGCTTCCAACTTGGTGCCCATTTTATGTGACCTGTGTGGAGCCTAGACTACCTGTGCATGTGCTTGGGGAGCTGGTTGTAGTTGGAGCACAGTCCTAATTCTCTGCCTGTAGTCCTGTCACTGAGGGTGCTGACTGGAGCATTTCTTTGCCCAGAGTTTGTGACAGTGCGGGTGCTTTGGGTACCATTGTGGAGTGTAATCCACGTCCTGTGCTGATCCATGCTTTGCTGAGTTTTCAAAGTGAAGCTTGAAGAAGCAGCAGTGAGGGTGCCTGTTACACATGTGGATTGCTGGGACTCACCCAAGAGATTCTGTTTGATACATGAGAAGAGGGGCTGGGACATTCAACAGATGTATGTAAATAAGCAGCCTCAGGAGATGAACACTACTATGAGGTCATTTAGATTTCTGGGTCCTGGGCTAAGATGTGCTGTACCTCTGGCCCTTGCTTGTGTGCATGTGTTACTACCAACACATTGCTCCTGTCTTAATGTCACCCTGCTCCCATGCTATAGAAAAAACCTGTCAGTTGCATGTAATCAGTTTGACAACAGCCTCATCTCCTCCTGCTCATGTGGAGCAAACTTTCCTCTGTGGCAGCTGGTCTTACTCTTATCCAGGACCTTTTGATTGTCTGGAGCTCGTTTTCTGCTTCAAGCTGCCTAGTGTCAAGCCTCGTGATTCATGTGCCTCAGGACTCTGATTAGGAGACAGAACTAAAATGGTGCTGAATATCACTCAGTCCTGCCCTTACTTGGATGAAACCCAGTGGACCAAAACCAAGTTATTTTTAATCGGGGCTGCTTTCTTGGCAGACCTTATGATGACAGACATTAACTTTTACTTGAGAAAGAAAGGATAGGCCAGTCCAAATTGTACAGGGACTTGGTTTCTGCTGACGTATCCCTCTTGACTGAGTACTAGTGACTGGCTGAGTACTTGTGTGGCTGTGATGGTGTCAGACCAAGGCACATACCCATATATCCCAACTTGGCCTGCTCATGTGTTTCAGGCCCTGTGCCTCATTGCAAGGAGATCAGGATTAAGTAGATGCTTATAACAGGTCTTTCATCTAATGCTCTTAGGACGCCTGTATAAGTATGTCGGCAAATTGTTTTTACAGCAGCCAAAACATTTTTTTCCAGACCTATTAGATGTTTGTCAGTCATTAAGGATCTGTCTAGATACTTCTGCAAATTCCCACATTTTCAAATAACATAGTAGGTTCTATAATTTCCACTAAAAATGTAATACCATATAATTGAAAATATTCAAGAATCCCTCGAACTACTGATGAATATGCATACTAGAGTAATTTAAAAGCTCCTTAATGTCTCCCAAATCATGTTTTCTGTTTAGAGATCAACTTTCCTGTTCATATCCTTACACTATAAAATCATTAGAAAACATGGATCATACTCTGAGAAGTTTGTCCTGGATGTCAAATACCCCACTGTCCCAGAACCACTTTCCCTGGTGCTGCATGGGCTGGTGACCCAAGATATAAATGGACATAGAAACCAGGCAGAGTAGAATGAAAGGAAGATGATGGGGACAGTGGGTCTAAATGCTTAGGACAGATTGGTTAGTTAGTCCTAGATGTCAAGGATTCCTACTTGTGATGCATTTGTGTCTGTGAATTAATGACTGGTCAATAATTTAAGTTGTGTAAGTATATCAAGTTCATGACATCATTGGAATAACACATTAAAAATACACCTTTTTCTTTCCTGCTTAAATTAGTTGGCTTCCTGAGGCGCAGGTAGTCCAAAGAGCCCTAAATTCTGCAGCTAACAATGTGTATCAGTATGGACGAGAATGGATAACCCACAAGGTAAGGGAAGAGCCTTTCTCATGGCTTTTTCTTTGCAGGATCTTCATAGGTAGGGATTCTTGCCTTGAAAAACCATGAATAGAGATTCTGTTTGAAACAGTTTCAATTTTTGAAATAGTTTTAAGTAATATACAGTGAAATTATACCTTTTTGGTAATCACATTGAATAGTGTTAGTTGCCTAGTCTAAGAAGTGGTCATTTACTTTTGTTTCCAAGGTACATGTGATTCAGTATTTGTGCTTACGACAGAATGACCTCTGAAGTTACGTGGTCAAATAAGCCTTATTGAAGAAAAAGGTATTAATGCATATTAAATCCTCTTAGCTGCTGGTACTGTGCTTGGCAGTTTCCAGTTAGTTTCATTTAATCTTTCTAATAAAGCTGTAATAGTCCGAATTATTTTGCCTGCTGTACAGATGATGAAATATTCCCAGTGGCCCTGTAAATTGGCTTTAAACTGATGACCAGTTCTAAATCCTGCTTCTTTCTGCTGTAGTGTGCTAGGAGTGTGTGCCTGGAACTAGAGTAAGAGCTCTTACGTGGCTCTTGAGATAAACCTGAAGGAGCACAGATCAAGTAGAGTGCATTTCAAGAAGGGTATTTTATGAGTGAAGATGCAGGGACAGGAATGTACTGGATGACCTTGGCTGAAGGGGAGGGAGCTCTGTGAAGGGGAAGTGAATGTAGGATTAAATACGCAGTTACCACAGTTAAAAGATCAACCTCCAGGATATGGATATGAGATATCCTTTTTAAAAGCTCCAGTCTTGCCCGTAAGATACAGGGTAAATTAACAGTTTTAACATGCTGAAGTCATTAAGATCGTGGTTATTGACAAGATTTGTTGAGGTGAGGCCTGTTCCCAGAATATTCTGAGTATGTGATTCCTTATTCAAAATCAAAAAGTAACCAACCTACCCACCCCAAAATGATGGAAGATACACTGTATGTATGCACAAATGGTGATCTGCTAATCTAAGGGTGGAATCATAGTCCAAAGTTGAGAGAAAGGTGTGTTACTGATTCTCTTGGGTCTATCGCAGATAACTTAATCAGTTCTCATACGTCAGTTTTTGAAAAAATCTATTTATTGAATAAGTGAAAGATAAATATGTGGACACAGCTCTCAGATCTACTATAAAGGGAAGATTTAGTCATCGTAGAAGGCTTTTACCCTTCTATAAGTTTGCGAAAGCATAGCATTTTATTCTTGATTTATATTTGGGGAAGAGTTTTATATTACGAAATTCTTCAGAGAAGCAAGATATAGAAAGGGAATTTGGAATGGCTAGAGAAATCTACCTTAGAGGTTAGAATGTAGATCTCTAATTACATACAGAAATTTTTTGTTCAAAACTAGAAACAGCCAGGTGTGGTGGTGCATGCCTGTAATCCCAGCACTTGGGAGGCTGAGGCGGGAGGATTGCTGTGAGTTTGAGGCCAGCCTGGGCTGCAAAATGAGCTCAAGGCCAGCTTGAACTGCATAGTGAAACCCTGTCTTGAAAAGATGAGGAGGAAAAACCATTGTAGAAACAAAGACAGCTGAAAAGAGGTGGGCATTGATACCAAAATCATAAAACACTTGTGATCCTGATTTAGAAGACAAAGTGATAATATCTAAAAAATAACCATTAGATGTTTATCAGCTGATAAGGGGATCAATCAAAAGTAAATTTATGTAGTGGACTGTTTTAACCACTTACAGGAAAGGAATATTGACAAATGTTACAATGTAGATTAATCTTGAAAACACTATGCTGAGTGAAAGAAAGTCAAGAAGGGCCATGTCTTGGTTACTGTTCTCTCCTTGTTGGGACAAACCACCCAACACCCAAAATGAAGGAAGGAAAGATTTATTTAGCTCACAGTTTGTGGAGATTTCAGTCCATAGTCAGCTGACTTCAAGGCAGGGTGGCTAAGGGGCAACTGTTTATGGCAGCCACAAGCAATAAAAGCAAAAGAGCCAAAAAAAAAAAGGCAAGAGGGAAAAGCATGCCTCCTTCCCTCTCTTATATTGGATGTTGGCTACCCACCCCTGGGTGGGTGCAGCACTTGCATTGCCAATCCGGATGCTAGACAGTGAACCAGTCACAAATGCTAGACTCAGTTGCTTTTAAAGGCCCGCACCCCTTGTACCTGCTGGAGGCTTTTGGGGGACTTTGAGACAGAAACCATAACAGGCCACGTGTGTATGATTCCACTTACATGAAAGATCCAGGAAACACAAATCCATGGAGTCAGAAAATAGAGTGATTTCCAGGAATAAGGGATACTGGAGGGGAAGGAGGTAACTGCTAATAGACATGCGGTTTCCTTTTGGGCTAATGAAAATATTTTAAAATTAATTGTAATGGTTGCGTAACTATGAATGTAAGTATGAATTATATCTCAATGAAATTTTTTTAAAAAGAGCCAATTGAAACTACAGATTAACTTTCTAGTGAACCTCAGATCTTATCTAGCAAAGGATCGTGTAAGAATGTAAAAGCTAATGTCTAAAGAGGGCTGATACTAGGAAAGAGTGTCATGCCCAGAAGAGAGTCTTTTGGGGTGTGCTTAGGTGAGGGTGGATAATATTTTTATCTACCCCGGCCTGTTTTGTTAGCCTTGTCTCCTGTGTCTCTATGGATTGTTTGGGTTGTGTGTATTCCTCCCAGTTAGCTTTCCTCATTCAGCATCCTTGCTCATGCTATCCTTTTGTTCGATATCCTTTTGTTTAATACAAATTTCTAAAATTTGTATCTGGAGATGCTACCCTAGAATAGCAAGACAATAAGTAATGTGTCTTCTTTCCCTTCTGCCATGACCAAATGAAGATGCCAGCTTGTCTGTAACCATGCTAGTTACTGTGCTAAGTGCTGGGGAAGAGCAGTGGAGAGGAGAGGATCACTAAGCATGTAAAGAAAGACTAATTTCAGGTGCTGATAAGTGCTGTGTACAGAGTACTGTGGTACAGTAATTCAGAATGGTGCTTTGGCTGGTGTCCAGAAAAGAACTCTGAGGTGACATTCCTATGAAGACTTGAATGATGAGAAGACCCAGTTGGTGAAGGTCTGGAAGAAGAATGTGTCAAGCTGAGAGCACAGAAAAATCAAACATTATGAGATGGTAACAAGCTTGGTTGAAGGACAGAAAGAAGGCCAATGTGGAGGCATGTGTGGCTGGAGTAGGGAAAGAGGCAACGGGGCAAGCCATAGGTCATGACAAAGAGTTGGGGTTTTATTCCAGTTACAAATCAAGCATTATACAAATTCAACACAGACAGGGATATGACCTCATTTCAGGTGTTAACAGCTCATTTGGGGAATGGATCAAGAAAGGAGAAGGCCGGGAGGCCATTCTGATGGCCCATGTGAGAAATGTTAATAACTTGGACCACATTGTGGACATCAAATTTGGGGTATATTTTTGATGTGCTAACAGAAGTTACTTATGGACTAGCTGTAAAGTCTAAGGAAAGGAAATTCTGGTTTGCTCAACTAGAAGGATAGTTGTGATGAAAAAAGACATGGAAGTGGATGGTGGGATTGGCATCATAGGTCAGCAGTTCTGTTTGGGGCGTGTTCAGTTTGAGATGCCTGTGAGATAGAGCTGCCACAAAAGCAAATACACATTCACAGCTGGCTCTTGGGAACAGGTGGTGATTTGAGAATTATCCCATGGTATTATAGGATTGGGTGACATGGTGTCCATTAGTTTTCTACAGCTGATATAACAAAGTACTACAGAATGGGTGGCTTGAATAACAGAAGTTTGTCTTCTCACAATTCTAGAGGCCAGATGTCTGAGATGAAAGTGTTGGCAGAATTGGTTTTTACTGAGGCCTCTCTCATTGGCTTCTCAGTGGTCGCTGTCTCACATGATCTTCCCTCTGTGCCCTGATCTTCTCAGATAAGGATACCAGTTACATTGAATTAGAATCCACACTAACGAACTTATTTTAACATAGACCCTGTCTGCAGATATAGTCGCATTCTGAGGTATTGGGGATTAGGACTTTAGCATGTAAATGGGGCGGGTATAGTACAGGCTATAAAATGGCTTAAAGAGAAAGTATAGCTAGAAGAGGACTAGAGAGGGCTGGGGATTATGGCTTAGTGGCAGAGCACTTGCTTAACTTGTCTGAGGCCCTGTGCACCCCTCTCCTCTTCAAAAAAAAAAAGAGGACCAAAGATACCTTTGGAGAACTTGAGCTTTTGGAGGTCTAGAGCCGGCCAACTGAGGAGAAGTACTTGAAGCAGAAGGAAAACCAACCTGTGTGTGACATAGAAGTTTAGAGAAGGAAATGTATCAAGAAAGACTTGGGTAGCTCCAATAGTGTTGCTGAGGTTTCAAGCAAGATGAGTGGACAGACAGCTGCCCCTGACTTCTCCCCCTTTCTAGACACCAGGTTGTTTGCCTTCAGTTCGATGGCTGCCAAGTGGCAAACTGCTCTTACTTTCTTTCCGTTCATATGCAGCGAGCATGTCGTACACCAGCAGCAGCACACATGCGTCAGTGCTTCTCCTGATAGCAGGGTTGAGGCTCAGTCTTCTTGTGACTTGTAGTGTGTATTGTAATGTTGCACAACAGAGTTGTGGGTCTGAGATGTTAGGCTATGGTTGATACACTGTGATTTTGAAACTGCTATTTTATGACTTGAAATTTTGCTGTACCGTCCTTTACTTTAATAGTTGTGGTAGTTTAGAATTATTCGCTGTTGTGCTGGGAGTAAGGTTACTAGAGGAAATGCCAGTTTAAAATAGTGTTTTACTGCATGAAAGGCCACTGTGTGCAAACTTAACTATTTTAGGCCTCTTTTGGTTAGGGAGATCTC
This sequence comes from Cuniculus paca, assembly GCA_004365215.1. Taxonomy (NCBI): domain Eukaryota; kingdom Metazoa; phylum Chordata; class Mammalia; order Rodentia; family Cuniculidae; genus Cuniculus; species Cuniculus paca. Next base: position 15,833 of record RJWT010012242.1, read on the forward strand.
AGAAGTTCACAGGGATTATTGGTAGCAGGAAGTCAGTGGGTATCTGAACATCATAATATATAAAAGACTAATAATTCAAAGTGAGTAAAGGAAGTTAGACTGTATTTGTGATTTTTAGTCATTCTGAGTAATGTGCTCTGTGAAGTGGTTTTTGTTTTCAGGTTATATATGCTGTAGTTGAAAGAATATTAGAGAATATTTTATCCCGACTGCCACTAAACTGCATGACCTTGGGCTTTTCATAGACTCTTTCAAAATCTGTTTTCTTAGCTTAAAAGAACAAAAAGCGATTACAAAACCATTTTCTTTCTTTTATCCCCCCTCCTTTCCTGGGACATTGGGGATCAAATCCAAAGTGTTGTACATACCAGACAAGCTCTTTAACACTGAGATGTATATCCTCAGCCCAACAAAAGCATTTTCTAATTCTTGAATTGTTGTAAAGATTACATAATATAGGTAAAAGCCATTTTAAATTGTAAAATGTTTTGCCTAAAGAGATGGCTATTATATTCATTAATTTGTGCCTAGTTTATGAATAAATTAAATACAGAGTTATGTGTTTACATCAAATGTGTCTAATGACTGGTTCAAGTATAAGGCCAACGTCAAGTAGACAGAAGTTAAATAAATGCACATGGTAAACCAATATGGAAAAAAATAATCGTTCAAGAAAAAAAATGAGCTCGGGGTTTAGCTCAATGGCACAAGCGCCTGTCTGCTTGGCAAGTAAGAGGCTGTAAATTCGATCCCCAGTACCAAAACAAAAAAAAAGTTACCATTGTACATTTGCTAAATTATCTAAAAAGTTTTCAGTTAGTCCATAAAGCTTTGGGAAAATAGTTTCCCCCTACAATGTTGGAAAGTAATAACTGGTACAATCTTTATAGAAGACTTAGCAGTCATAGTCAGAGCCGTCATTTTCTTTGGTTCTTGTTTACTTATCTATTAGTGGTTAGGAAAAAATAGCTATGTATAAAAATGTTCACTGCAGTGTTACTTAGGACATTAAAAATTGAGAACTATCTGTATATCCTATGAGTGGGTAATGACTAAGTAGTACTGTAATTTAATGAAGTAATATGAAGCCAGTAAAAATAAAGAAGATAGTTATGAAAGCTGCAGAGATACGGAGAAATGGAAGCAGTTTTTATTAAACAAATGAATCTACAGTTCAATGTTTGTCTTTTGAAATTATCTTTAATATTATATGGTTTTAATAATAGTAGGATAAGATTGTAACAAATGCAAATTATCTTGTTTTAGTGTATTTGATTCTCACAAACCTAGAAGCCTCTTCAATCAGTCATAGTTATATGAGGCCTGGTGTCTCTCAATAAGCAAACTAAGGGAAAGATTTGTGTTTACAGTGAAGGTCCTAAAATTTTACAGCAATTCTTAATAATAAAGTTACACATAACGTGAGACTTATGAATAATGGTGGGCACTGGGGTCACAGGGAAGAGAGTTTTTTCTAGGTAGATGAAATCAGGTAGGTCGATAAACATGGCTTTATTTGTTCCATTCTCTCATTATTTAAAGTAGCTCTCTTAAAGACCTGAGAATATAGGAAAGAAAGAAAAGCAAAAAGATGTTATGGGAACATTGAGGAATAGAGTTTAAGAAAATAACATTGTAGTTAGTGATAATTAAAAGTCTGGAACATTTTAATTTGGTTTTGAACAAATGAAGACCCAGTATTTATTAATTTTATTGGAATGTTGCCTGAAATATTAAATCTTTATTTTTTCCAGCTTCATAAAATTCTAGGAGACAAGGTAAACAATACTGCTGTAATTGAAAAGCAAGTACTAGAACTCTGGGACAGACTCTATCATTCTTGGTTTGTAAAGGTAAGTTTTTTTGTTGTTGTTTTCTTTATTTTTTATTTTGAAGGAAATAAAACAAAACAAAATGGAATAAAACAAAACAGCAAGAACAATATTGAATTTAAAAAATAAGACAGGAGGAATTCCCCCTTAGTTACTGTATTGCTTGTTGTTATCCTCTAAACAGATATTCAGACTATCAGCCCCAGGCCTGCAAAGTCAGTCAGTCAGTACAAGCGTTAAGTTGTTTTTGTACCTCTGTTGCTGTCAACTCAGCCTGTGTTCCTCTGAGTCAGCTGGTTACCTACATGGAGTGGGTCTCTTCTTGTCTCTCAGCCCATGCTCCAACTGGCTCACAGGAACAGCGAGCTGACTTCTTGGTTCTTTTCCCAGCCCATGGCTACCGCTGGCTATTGGGAAAGGCAGTCTGACTTCTTGGTTTTCTTCCTGGCTTGCATGGCTGCCACTGGCTCATGGGAGGGGCGGGCTGATTTCTTGGTTGTCTTCCTGGCCCATAGCTGCCACTGACTCATGAGAAGGGTGGGTGACTTCTTGGTTCTCTTCCCCAAGGTAAATTATTTTAAAGATTTCCATAGAAAGCAAAGTCCTTTTACTTTATGGGTTCATTGATATGAGAGAGTTGTATTAACATTGGAATTTCATTTATTGAGGTTTTTAAGCAGCAAGATTTTAAGGTTCAGGTCCCTGAAAGTCAGCATTCATTGGTGGTTAGTCCCTGGGCAAAACTTGTTAATCCCTCGGTGTATCAGGATTCCATCCTCTGCTCATTTTTATACACAACATCTTGTCTTTTAGACTTGTTCTGTATGGTAGAAATGAGTGTGTATATATTTTTTGTAGGGCTAGGGATTGGGCCTAGAGCCTCACGTCTGCGAAACGTGCACTCTACAACCATTGTACTTCCAGTCCTTGTTAGTCACATATGTGATTTATTTTTCCAGTGGCTACATTAAATAACTAAAACCAATGACATGATTGTAATGATATATTTTGCTTACCTTTGTATACCTCGGCTGCTATCATTTCAATATGTAATCAATAGAAAAATTTTAGTTTTATATATTTTTAAATCTCTCTTTTTAAAAAAATATTCTTTAAAATCTAGCGTACATTTTACACCAACAACATATTTTAGATTTTGGGGTAGCCAAATCCTAGGTGCTCAGTATCCACATGTGGCTAGTTTCTGTTTTTTTATAGTCCTGTTCTAGACATTAAGAACTTTTCTCTTTGAGGAAGAAGAAATAGATCTAAAAGTTGCTAGAGACCTTTATTTTAAAGCAACATTGATGTTTATGCATATGCACTCTTACTTCAAGGTTTATAATGAAAAGTAATACTGTCTGTCACCAAATATAAAAATGATAATTTTGAAAGCAGTTGGTTCTGCTGAGTTGTGGCCTACCCAGGTCTGGTGGGTCCTCAGACAGCATATTTTGTATATTATGGGGGAGAACTGGTGATTTTCTCCTAGGGTTGGTGTAAGGAGAGGAGAAGCAGATATAATCTCCTAATTTGGGATTGAAGAGGAAGGGGGCTGACTTTTATTTGAATTTGTTGCTTAGTGACCTGTTTTTGATTATGTACTGTTGTTCTAGGGTGAGTTGGGGAAGTAGGGTTGGTTTTTGTGGGTTTCAAAGACTGAAGTTAAAACTAATAGGGACGCACTAGGTAGAATATCATATATTTGACTCCATCTGCTGAAGAACTAGATTAGAAAGGTCATGTATCTTTCCTGTGCCAACTCTTGGGCTTCTTAACAATCAGCTTTTCCTATCCCTCACCCTTTTTGAGTCTCATTTTACAGTTGAAGAATATCAGTCTTAAAAAGCATAGATACCTAAGTGGTTAAATATATCATTTTTTTTTTACTTCTTTCCCTGTGAACCGAAGTCTTTGTACATTGTGTAATGGAGATGAACAACACTGTTTCATTTGCAAAAGTGAGAGAATGGAAGCAACATTTAAAAAGTGACAGAATGGGTACAGAATATTAAGAATGTAACTCTGAATTTTAACTTCACTGGTCACTATGTTTATTCACATCTCTTTTTCAAATGTAGTTATTCCTGTATCCCTGCCAATGTAATTCTCTTACAGATACATGAATTAGATTTTGCTCCTTGTTCATGTTTATCATAGTCTCTTCCCTCTCCCCTTTTATCTTGTACAAAAGATGAATAAAAGCCATGCCTGTAATAATAACACTCAGGCTGAGGCAGGAGGATCGCTGTTCTGGGTCAGCCTGAACTACATAGTAAGACCTTATCTCAAAAAAAAAAAAAAAAGATGATGAATAAAGGAAATAGACATGAGAGGGGGGAAAAAAGCAAAGATATGAGAAACCAAGAAAGGGATATAAGAACTAAAAAGAAAAAGGTGAAGTGAATGCTGTATTAGTATACTGTTACAAACGGTGAAGAATAACGTATGTACTTAGGAGGGAAGCACTTGAGCTAGGCTTAGGTATAATATCTAGGGTGTAAGTGGAAAAATATTACATTTTAGGTTTTTAGATGGAATTCTTAGTTGATTTCTTAAATAATGCATGGTTCTTCCCTTTTGAGTACTTGCTAAAGTGCATAAGTGGACCTAAAGCAAAATAAAATGTTTGTATTTTTTGCCCTTTAAGATGGAAATTTCACATTGGAACTGTTTTATTCCATAGAATGTAACACACTCCGGGAGACACAAAGGGCAGAAGATGCATGTTAGTCGTCAGAACAGCTGGCTGGGAGACATTCTGGACTGGCAGGATATTGCCTCCTTCGTTCACGAGAACATTGAGACATTTCTTTCGGTAAGGCACAGTCTTTATAGTTAAACTCGACTTTGAGATAAAAGCAGAAACTAATTCCAGGTTTTCTTTACACACATTGAGACCTTTAGTCACCCTGTTTTTAATGCCATGACATTTATAAGTTTGAGAACTCTAAATGGACTAGAAATATGACCAGAATTCGTAGTCCTCAGATGAGGTTCCCTGGTTCTTGACTGGCTGAAAAATAACTGAGAGGTGCTGAACCTTGAAGATATGAGCAGTTCTGTGGGCTCTTAGATTCTCAGATGGTATCTTCATCCCCCTCGGCTGACCAGTGTGTTCCCAACTGGACCACTATAGAGGGTCCTGCTTTTCTGGTGGGCAAAGCCCTAGACATGTGGACATACTGTTCATTTACATGAGAGAGACTAAGTGTGCAGGGGCTTCGCTTGTTACCGTCCCCCACTTTCCCACTGTGCGCATCCATCTCTGCATCTTGCAGCATCGCTGGGTGTTAATTACTGCTCTGTGTCATTCAGGGGCACACGTTGTAAAGTATCTTAGCCTGGGGCTTTTCACAGTCATGAGAATTTTCTTGTGAATAAACTTGTGACTTTAATCAAATTAACAAAAATTGAGATTTGCAGTGCTAAATTTTTAAAAGTTAAGTTTGATCAAAGTAATACATGACCATAAATGAAATGCTTTAAAATTTTAATTAAAAAAAAAAAGTAGTGCCTTGCTCTGTGCCTCAGTGTCGATCTCTAGGAATAGCTATTAGTTCTGGAAACAGCTTTCTCTGGGTCTTCACGTCTGAATTTTTAAAACAATGTTTACACTGTTCTTTCTTGTTTTGCCATTTTAGATACTATCTTTTGGCTTCCCGATATGAAAGGTGAAGGGTGGAGATGTGACTTTCTCACAAGTCTGTCTTAGCAGCACCTTCAGTTTTTAACATGTTCCCTCACAGTGTCCTTCCTCCCACTTACTTGAGGTAGTTGTCATAGTTTGGAATAATTCTAGAAATTCATGTCCTTCAGTTTTTTGTTTCATGCTGTTTTCCTCCTTTCGTCTTTTCCTGTTTCCCTTCCTTGCAATAAATTCCTGCCTCAAGTGATCCTCCTGCTCTGGTCTCCTAAGTAGCTGGTACTACATATGTGCAACACTGCACCCAACTGTTTTACATTTTTGATAATCCCTTCCCTCTGTTTTCTCTAGTGCAGTGATTCTCAATCTTGTTGGTCTGAGGATTACAAAGTGCATATTTATCTATTCATTAAGCTAATAACCTTAAATGTTAACATAAACACTTAGGGTTCTAAAACGAAAAAATGATTTACCAAGAAGAGTAGCTTTCTTTTAATTTTTGCAAATCTGTTTAGTACTTGGATTTTCATATCTGCTTTGCCTTCTGTCTGTGGAGATATGCTTGTTTTGGTTCAAATATGTGAAGAACATCCAGCCTCACACAGATGTCTAGTTGGAAAAAAAGAGGTTTGTTTTTTTTTTCCTTTTTTTTTTTTTGGTGATACTGGGGTTTGAACCAAGGGCCTTTGCACTGAGCTGCATCCTCATCTTTAATTTTGAGCATCTTGCTAAGTCACTAGTTTTCCCAAGTTGGGCTCAAGTTTGACATCATTCTACATCAGCTCCCCCAGAATGTTGGGATTATAGATATGCACCACCATGCTGGGCTGAGAGAGGCAACATTTAACAACTTTTCTTGTGGCTATTCTTTATACTACACCAAACCCAAGCACCTGGTATTTTTAAAAGCAGAGTTGTAATGTGAAATTTGAAACCACATCATGGAACTTTTTTGCACTGTGGTGTAGTAAAGTTCATCAGGAGTGTTTGTTCACCCTTGCATAATTTTATAACACTAGTTGTTTGGGATATTGGTTTACTGACTATAAAATACAGATTTTTTAAAAACAGTATCAAAAAGTCACATTTTTTTACAATCTAATTACAAAAAATTTAAGAAGTTGTCAAGGTCACAAATGACTGATAAATTTCCAAAATTATGATTTCTTTCCTTAAAGACTCAAATTTTATTGTGGACAGCATATACTGTCAGTGGATTTCCTGAGATGACAGTTCCTCATTCTTGGAGGGAATTTCTACTAAATGCCCAGGCTGCCAGGTGCTCTCTACACAGACATGGTGTTCAGTGCAG
>RJWT010012243.1:0-22760 GCA_004365215.1 Cuniculus paca
TAGATCCCCAGCCCTCCAGTCTTTACTTTCATCTTAGACCTCCTTTCCTGGCTTTGAGTGTAGACTCTTAGACTTCTGTTGTACACTCATCAGTCTTCTAGTGCGGACTCTTCAACTTCCTCTGAGGATCCTTCAGCCTTCAGTCACAGAGTCTTCAGTTTTTCTTCATAGACCCTTCAGCCTTCCAACATAGACCCATCGGCCTCCAGAAATGGATTTGCATGGACAGTGCAGTGAACTCCAGACCTTGGACTGAAAGCTTTGGTCTCCAATGTGTGGACACCCTCTGTACCCTTCCTCATCCAACTCTGTGGGTGACCATCATAAGCCCATCTTGTAATTTCTGATACATTTGTATATCTTGGGTTATATCTGTTTCTGTAGTAAAACTACATTCCCCAAATATCATCTCCTACTAAATCATAACTTAAGAACAGTGTTAAATGTTCAGGATTTAAGACAGTACCATAAAAATGCAGTTGTTCAACTCTCTTATTTTTCTCTGCATCAGCCTGAGGCATCTCCACAGGAACCAGGTTACTGTCTAACAGAATATGTAAAAACTTGCTGAAAAATAGCATTAGGCCTTTCATAATGAAAATAATGTAAACTAAAAACAATCATGTACCTATTAATTGACAGATGTGTGCATAATTTAATCATATAATTCTCAATAAAAACATGATTTTGTGATTTTGAAGCCCTAGAATGCTTACATTTCATCCTGCCAACCATATGTGTCTGTGGACAACACTGTAAAGAGCTGACTACCCAGGAAATAATAGGCTAATTGGAGTACAAAATAATCTGCAAAATACCATAAAATAACATTGAGAACTTGATAGTGGTGAATGAATAAATGAATTCTGTTCTATTTTATATGTTTTATATGTCAATGTTTTAGAATGCTCTGAAAGTAGGACTTGCTGTTTCAGGTCCATAAGGGATTTTCTTACTTGCCTCATCCATTTTTCAGCCTTCATTTTAGGACTTTCACACTTATATCTACTTAAGGAAAGATAACTGAGTGTAAAAGCCCCCTGATCAAATCATCCACCAGAGGGATAGAATGAAAGGGGGATTTGAAGCATAGCTGATTTTTCTGAGAGGAGGAAGTATAAATATTTAGCAAGAGTGCCTCCTCCTCCTGTAAAATGCTACTCAGGACATTTCAGATGTTTTGGATTTTGAATCCTGAGATACATATTTTTTTTCCCTGTGAGCCAAGGTAGAGAGACTTTAAAATAGATTCAAAATTACTCTGTGTTCTGACCTGACACTGTATGACACAGTTTTCATTAATCCCCCTTTGTTTCTCTCTCATCTTATACTGGTGCATCCTGAACAAAATCATGCATTTCTGGACACTTTCGTTCTGTTAGAAGAACCCCTTCCCTTCTTTTAAGAGAGAAAATAAGGTTTGCCAAGCAAATATGCAAGATTATAAATAGAAGTCCTAAGTATTCCTACGATGGTAACACATTAGTTACCAGTAAAGGAGTTTGTATATTTCAGTCACTTTTCTACATAAGAATCAAGGAAAAGTGCAGACTTCCTCTCATGTTCATATTGTGCCTGGAAATGACGTGATTAAAGGACAATCAGTATGTGATATGCCTGAGTGGTCCCCAAAGACTGTTAAAATCTCTTACACTTAAAAAAAATTCCTTAGATAACTCGTTACCAGCTGCGTTCACATTAAAGCTTTTGGAATAGACCCCCATTGAGAAATTCAGGGTAAAACAAGAAAGAAAATACCTGTGAAACACCTGGTTTTGGCAGAATTCTCTTGCACCAGACGAGGCAGGTTTTAGTGCCATCTGTTAGGCAGCCACGTCCTGCTCGTCCTTCTCTGGAGTATGCACCCCTATGGGCTGCACAGGTCAGGCTGGCAGCAGATTGCAGTTGACCCCAAGCATGACACTGCCCTGGGATTTGTAGCTCTGCAGTCTTCCTGGCATAGATGCCCCTCCACTGTGGGTCTGTCTGCAGCCTCTCCTTTTGACCTTCCAAAATAGTATTTAAAGCAGCAATTAGACTGGCTCTCCTGAGCCCAGAAAGCAGGAGATTTCACATCTTTTAAATGTTCAAATCAATTGTTTTAATAATTTGACTTTTATCTGTACCCAGTGAAATTAGGCCAAACAAGAAAATTATTTTGGTTTGTGACTGAAGGAAAAATTGTCATCTTGGCATTCTTTGTAGAGTCCCTGCATCTCCCCCCCCTTTTTTTTCCTTTCTCTCTGCCATTGGATCACAGAAAAACAGTCAATCATTCAGATGCACAGCTCTATATTGGCCCACTCTTCACATGACAGCTTCTGCTTCCTTATACCTTCAATTTGGTCATTCCCAGCATCTATGGAATTACAATTGTAGTATTCCATTGTATGGAAATTGCATTTTTGCGATTGCTACAATTCACATTTTAAAAACATAATGTCGTGTGAAAAAAATAATACAATTTTCTGACATGTGATACTAAGTGACACTCTATTGAATTTTCCGCCCATAATTTCAGATTCTCTTTGTCTACCTTTGTTAGTGTAACTTCTCTGTGTGGTAGCTCTTCTGACAGCCATGTTTTTGTTTTTTGACTTTTTCTTTTAATCTGATCTTCAAAAGGCCAAGTGCTTTGTTGCAATTCTAATTCACAAAGCATAAGTGACTGCTGAGTATTTTATGGACGTTTGGAGGGGAGATGTAGAAGAGAGTTTGCATTTCACATTGCACAGCAAAATATTTTAAAATGTCCCCAATAGACATTTCTTCTCTGCCCAGTCTTAGCTCTCTAAATTTATACCAGCTCTAGTTTAACATTCTATCTCTTTCTTTTTTATGCAAACCTATAATAGATATAAATCATCCATATATTGCTTTACCTTGATTTTCTCAATCTTGCATCACTTCATGCATTTACTTCTAGGAAACAACGACATCTTGAATTATTGGGGTCCTTTCCCCTGAGAAGAGGTGGGGATTATAAAAAAAAAAACTGCTTTCTTCTAATTCTTTCATTTCTTTCTGTTGTGCTGACAAACCTACTAGAAAATTCAGACAGAAATAAGTTTGTCTAAGGAAGCAAAATCAGCACAGACTGACAGAATGGTCCCTGAGCAGCGCAAAATTCAGATTTTCGTAACGTAAATTCTAACTCTATTGCCTGCATTGGACTCTCTTCTCCCCACAAAACATTTTAAAGGAACTTTCACATATTCACATATTATTTATGAGTCAATTTGAAAAGAAGAAGAAAAACAATAATCCTACATTTCTTTTTAACTTTCTTGTGATTATTAGCAGTTGGCACTTTCTACTGACACTGATTTGTTGATATTTTCCACTTAATGATTTCATATCTCAATGCTCATTTTTACATACATATTTTAAAAGTTACTCCAGGAAAATATCCTGAAGAATCCAAACAGGAAATGAATAATTCAAGGTTCTGATGTGGAAAAACATGTTAAAATGATGGGATTTTTTTTTTCTTAAAGTAGCAATAGTTCTAATTCTAGTGTACTGGTAGTTTTCAAAGAAAATAAGATCTATGTAGCTAATTATTGTTATAGCTCATGCTAAGTAAGAGAAATAAAGAGCTCTGGTCATGCTGACATCTTTTGGATAGAAGCTGCCATGTATAATAAAATATTTCCTCTTCTATTGGTGAATGCATCTGCCAGGCCTTCTTGTTTAACTGCAGAGACTATGCACAACTAGACTCACCCTGAAATCCTTAGGAGTTGTGTTCCCTGATGATGGAAACCAAGTGTCCCGGCTGCTATGTTTCATTGTGTACATGATAATCAGCATATTTTCTTCTGACAATAGTCAAAAGTGACTTTTAAAATTCCAAATGTACAGGTTCCTGTATATTAAGAATAAAATTGTCTACTAAATGCAACATAATCAAATATAATCAGTTATGTTTTTCAACCTATTTGTTTTATTGGGGGGAATAGGTTAGTCTTTTGATTGTCATTATGCAGTTCAGGGTGACATTGAACTCACTATATGACCCAGAGATAGGCCTAGAACAAGCTGCAACTCTCTTTCCTCAGTCTCTTAAGAGATAGAATTACAGTTTTGTGCCACGACAAACAGCCAGTCTATTTCTTTTAATCCTCATGTCACATTGAGTGGTCAGTACTAATCTTACTGAGTAGGAAGGAAGATACAGAAGGAATTCTCTTTTTGTTTTTTGATATTTAGATAATAACAATTAATATTTACTATTAGTTATGGGCCAGACATTAGATCAGATATTTTCTGTTTAACAAATCATACTTCTTATGACAAATTTATGGCTGGGTATAATCATCATATCTACTTTACAGTTAGCAAAACTGAGTTTCAGAGAAATTGAATATCCTGATTGAGGTTAAACAACTAAAATATGTTGGATATAGGACTTTTATTCAAGCTGATTCCAGAATCTGTGCCTGTAACCACAGGAAATTACAAAAAATATGCAGGCCCCAAAGTGAGTGAGGCTCCGATCTCACAAATGACAAAAAATATAAAATGAAAGCACAAACAGTTATGTGCAAAGTGCTGAAACATAGGTTTAATTTTTTTAATCCCTCAGCTTTCCCTTATTAGATTATACTAGTTGCTCAGGTTAGAAACCTAAGAATCAGGACATTTTGCTCTTTCGTCATCACTCACCTTTAACTGTTTTATATTCCACGTCAATTACTTTTAGAAGCAGATTTTGAATCTGTTTATCCTATTCCAGCTTCAAGCATCTATAGTATCCTTTATTGTCCATTAAAACCTAGAAAGCCACTGTAAAAAGAGGGAATTGAATATTTTGATTAAATTGGGGCCAGAAACAGAACACACACTTGAAGGATAATATCCAGACTTCTCTCATTTGCCTTGGAGACTCTCCAGGAACTGGCTCTTTCTTCCAGTTCTAACTCTATCTTTTCTTGTCTGAGGAAGAGATATACTTAGGCAGCAGAATTCATAGAAGTGGATTGAAAGCAGTTGAAACAAAGACAGAAACATGTTAAGATTAAGACTATGCATGAATCCTAGAAATAAGCTAGAAAATAACCAAAGTCTTAATAAGTATACAAAACCAAAAACCTGGAAGCAGATTTAAGTGTAAAACAGGCATTGCGTATAGGTAGTGGAGGAAAGGCGGAGGGACAGAAAATTATTTATAAAAGGAAAGGAATACATTACAGACTAGCTACATTCCTTTCCCATTTCTTTGATTCAGTCCCTGCATGTGTTCATCATACATGTTCTTCAACAATTGAGCCAAATTCTTCCATTTCCCCATTCTGGACTCTATTCCCTGAATAACTTTCTACTTCAGCTCTGCTTATACTGTATACAGTACTTTTTATAGGCCGTACCCAATCCCTTTGTCACAAAGCCTCCTGTGATATGAATTTTGCCAATTCTTCTCCCCTTTTCAGTGACAATACACTTTGTATTGTAGTTAATGCTACATAGATTAAATTACTTGTTTTTGTAATATTTTAATAAATTTTTATTTGCATCAAACTAGGTTTCTTAAGAATCATACACATTTCAAGAAGAATTTGCTCCTTTTTGCCCAGCTTTTTCTTTAGAGAAAAATTGTAAAGGGTAGTTTATTTAGTTAGCTTCTGAGTCAGGCATCTAGGTAGGACACGGGACTAACACAGAGTTGTCTGACTAGCAATATGGATACGAATTAAAATAAGAATAGGGAGTGAACTAGAATTTTGGAACAAGGATGAACTTCCTCAGGCAACATGAAATGCAGCCCCTTCCCTCCTAATAGAGGGAGATTCAGCCTCTCCCTACTAAACTCTTGAGTTCTTGAGGAATTTAATGCAAAATAACCAGTTTTTCTCTAACACTCCAGTTTCCTTTAAATCCTGCATATGGAGGAACTGGGTTAGAGATCCTGAGTTCCAAATGGTCATCTTAAACTCGCAGACAGGCTTGTGATAGATGGCCGCTGAACCATGGAGCAATTCTTGTGCTCTGCTTACCTATAATTAGCTCTGGATCAAGGAACTGTATGGTCACCCACTCAGGACCCCCTCCCCAACCCAGGAGCTATTCTTCTTATTCCAACAAAACTCTCCTAACCTCCTCCTTTGATTTGCAACTTCATTCCTTGATGTTGTGAGGCCATGAACTTGGTACATACAGTTACAAAATACTTACCTAATGGGGTTATATTCCATGCTATGGTTTGTACTATGTTTCCTAGAGCACACAGTAATAAAAAATTAAAGGCCAATTCCCAGTGATGTTTCTTTCTTCTGTTTACTTAGCTGGATTCTCCTCAAAGTAAACTGAGACAGGATCATATGTGAATGTTTTGTCAGAATATGTTTCCACAGATTGGGGGAGATGTATGAGGAGCAGGAAAACAGGGGTTGATAAAAAGCCAGCGTACAGAAGCATTGTCAGTTTGCTCAATATTCTGGGAGACTGGTCTTTGATTTCCTGTATCTTTCTGAGCAGCTTTATGAAACGTATCTCAGAACTCTTTCTCACTGGAGGAAAAGAGAGAACAGTATTTACTCAGTGGGTCCCCATCTGGCATTGGTCGAAGTAGTCACATAACTGTAGATTTTCATATGTCATGTGAGCTCTCTGAGAAGTTCAAGTGGATGTTCTACTGAGCCATGAAACCCCGTGAATAACAATGTGAGGAGCCCACGGATGTGATAGTAGAGTCACATGATTTGGATCTGAAATAAAATTACTGACAGATTGCACTTGCACAAAAGTGGGGCAGAAATATTTGTAGTATTGTGTGACAGCATTTCATTGCATAAAATTACTTCTGTAAAAGCACTCAGTCTTACCCTTCTTGCTTTGTACATATCAAGTTTACAAAAGTCTGCCAGAATCCTTGCAACACTGCCCTTTACTCCTCACTGTCTCTTTAATGCATTGTGATTCAGTCAGATCTATGGCACAATTCTTATCTTGTGATACGATTTAGATATGGTTATAGGGAGAAAGTGAACATCTGGTTAGTCTTTGACTATAAATCACAGCTTCTAGAGAGTTCTGCAGTTAGAGTTACCAATATTCAGCTGCCAATAAGAGGGCAACTTACTTTCCACTTTCTCTGTGTGTATGTATATATCCCTTGAGTAGTTAAGAGAAAAAAAATCCTTGAGTTAAGATAAAATATGTTATTTTAAATTATGTATTTGTAGTGCTATTTGTCTCAAACCTTACTAGAATTTCAGTTTACTTATTTTTGTTTTTAAGACAAACCACAACTTTCCCCACGTAAACAACTTCTCTCTCTTTCTCTGTCTCTCACACATGCATACACACACACTTCCACACACACACACACACAAACACACAACATGTTGAGGACAAAGGTCTGAATTTAAGAGATTGATGTTGGAACTATAACCCTCTGTTTCAAGAACATATTTAGAAGGAACAATTAAAGTATCAACTTTGTCTTTTGTTTGAGAATGAAGGGTAATAATACTTAACCATGGTACAGAGTAATACACCCTAAAAATTTTAGTATTCTACTCAAGTAAAATTTATAGTAAGTTATGCTTCTGATAAAATAACATTTATTAAGATAGTATATTTTGAAAAAGATTATCAGCATATAAAATTAAGCTGAGTATCTCAAAAACTCAATGTTTTTCTAAGTATTTGAATTTTCCCTGCTTATGGAATACAACAAATGACATCTCTAATTATTATTCGTTCTATCAGATGAAAACTATTTTACACTAAAATTGGACAAAAGAGTTTTATTAATAAGACTGTTCTTAAAGGCAATGACATGAACATTGGAAAGTAATCTTCCAAAGACTTTATAGATAAAGAATATTAAAATTATTATGGACAACTTTATGCAAATAAATTTGACAGATTAAATAAAGTGGATAAATTGCTTAAACTATATAAACTATCAATATTCATTCAAAAAAGAATATAAGCTATCTTTATTAGATAAATAAGTTATTAATTAATATAGTTCAATAAAGAGAACTTCAGGTTCAAATGTTTTCACTTCTGAATATTTCAAATATTTAAACAAAAACCAGTGCAAAAATACTTTTCAGGCAGCAGAAAAAGAAAGATTGCTTCCAAAATTATTCTACAAGATTAGCTATATATCCTGATAGTAATTCACACACAGACATTACTAGGAAAGATAATTGCATATCAATATTCTTTATGAAAACTGGTACAAAAAATGCTCACAAAATAGAATGATGTTAAAAGAATGCTACATCATGTTTGCTAAAGAGTCAGAAATGCAGTTATAGTGAAATAAAATACTTGATTTTTTAATAAAATAAATTTAAGATTGAGCTAGCAATAAACATAGTTTATTTTCTCAAAACTATGAAGTGTAAACTTTGCAAAATTAATCACTATAATTCATAATATGAATAAATTATAAAAAAAATCCATAAGAGCTTATCAAAATATATGTATGCATGAAACATGGACTAAAATTCAACATTCATTCATAATTAAAACATTCAGCAGAATAGTAAGTAAAGAAAAAAATTTTAACCTAACAAAAAACATTTACAAAATGCTTAGAGCTTTGTGTCAGACTTAATGTTTTCTCACTCAGACTGAGAACAAGACAAGTCTATTCAACCTCATTTCTTTTATTTGAGACTGTATGGATGCTTTAACTAATCCAACATTTGTAGAACCTAAGCACTTTTCAAAAAAATACATTGTAACAAAATTTTTTAAAAACACAAGCACCAGGGCAATACGCTAATTACATGATGTTTCTATATATTAATTGTCAAATGAATTAAATACACTATTTACCAAAGTGTCAAAAATATAAATCTCTAGGAATGAATTTAATTAAGAAATGTAGCCAGGGGTGGTGGAACACACTTGAAATCCCAACATTTTAGGAAGTTAGAACAAAAAGATGGCAATTTGGAGACCAGATTGAGCAATTCAGTGACTTAAGCAGACCCTGTCTCAAAATAACAAATAAAAAGGACCTGAGGATGTAGCTCATTGTGAAGGCCCTTGGTTAGTCCCCAGGACTCCTCACCCCACACACACAAGAAGAAAAGCAAGCAAGAAAGAGAAAGAAAGAGAGAAAGAGAAAGAAAAAGAAAGGAGGAAAAAACATAAAACCAGAACATGGACAACAGCAAATCATTCAGAGAAAGTTTTAAAACATTTCCAAGTTTTGTAGAAGTCTTAGTATTGTTACGATGTCCATATTATCCATATTGCATTAGATACAATGCAGTGCTGATAGAATGTTTCTTTATCAAAGATGTGAACCTGATACTAAAATTTAGCTGGAAATAAAGTCAGTCAAAATTACCAAAAAATTCCTAAGAAAATAAAGTCACAAGAATTAAAAGACAATAATCATAATAGTATAATACAAACAGACATATATGTCAATGGAGAACAGTAGTATATCTAGAAATAGACCTATATGTAGATGGCCAAGTGATTTTTAACTATTGTGTAATCATAACTCCACAGAAGAAAAAACATGATGTTAGAAAAACATGAGAATTCGGCAGCGGAAATAGCTATGTGGAAAATCAGAATTAGACAGAGAATATAGATATGGAGAATAATATGCTAAACTTTGTTTTTTTCAATACATTAAACTTTAATTCACACAAAATTCACTCAAGTTGGATTTTAACTTTCACTGTGGTAGTATTCCTCAGTCTCCTGATCACCTACCTACCTTTCTTTAAGCTGTTACAAACTGGCCCTCATGTTGCTCATCTCATCTATTTTGTGCCTATATATATGATTTTTTTGTTAACCATCTCTATAGCTATACTGAAATGGATATCTTTACCTGAACCCTCAGCCTTGTCATTCCTTATATTAACTGCAGATCTTGTTTCTAAAAATTAAGATCTATCACTTGGCTCTTATTACTGTCCTGTCATCTGTATAGCTACAGTGAGTCTAATTGTACAATGGCATCTTCTACCATCTTCTTGATCTGCAGAAAAGAACTCTTATCAAGATTTTGAATAACTGGTATTCTCTATCATTAATATATTGTGTATTTCTATGACAAATAGTATCTATTATACTTAACTTGTGCATTTTCTGGTCTTACATAGAAATTGCATACTCTATTCTCACAAAGCTTTCCGAGCCCTTTCTTCCTCATCTGCAATAACAATGCTGGCATTTGTGCCATTTACTGAGGGCTATCTTTTTCTCCAAGTTTCTGAAGCATCATCCTAGAGAAGTACTATTATCACCCATCACAGTATTCCTTCAACTTGCCAGAGTATAGCCTGCTTTATATTCCTTTCCCTTGATCTAACATCATCAGTATCCAGTTTCATTATATATATCTTGGTTCATGACAATAAATTTTAGCTAAATCCTGCAGCTTTTTTCTTTCAAAAAGCAGGTATTTTCATAGCTCAACTTTGTTTCAAATGAACTGTAGATCTTGTGACGAGGAAGGCAGATAGGAACAGATCATGACATTTGTTTTATCTTATAAGGCAGAAAACGTTTTCCGTCTTTCGCAAGGGTGGAGTACTAGTCCTTCACAAAAAAGGAATGAGCCACTTATGCATGTTCAGATAGTTAAGAAGGATTCCAGAGCTTCAGTAATTTCAAGTACATAAATCCATTTCATGCCCTAATGTCTTGTTCTTTCCTAATCATGCCTTTACTCTTAGCATAGCAGATGAGGCTTCATTGAGAATTTAACACTCTCTGAAGCTTGTTTCTCTGACAAGTAACTACCGGGCCACTGGACATGGTTCTGTGCTTTTTTGTCTTGTGGTTAGAGTAGACTCGAGTCTGTTGTATGCAACGATGAATAACGCAGTGCAGGCTGCCCTCAGGAGCAGAGTCCCACACTGTGCAATTCCTGAAACTGGCTGACAGCTTTCACTATTTTACCAATTTGGCATTTTTCTTTCAACTGAGATAATTATGGGATTATTCAAATACACACAAATGAATCTAACTAGATACATGTAGTCTTTCTATACAAAACCATAAATATGCTGTCAGCAGAAAAATAGGATGCTTTAAATTAATATGGCAGAGAACAGGATAAGTACTTTCAAAAGAAGATGTGTGAATTGCCAGAATCATTTAAAAACTGCTTGGGGAGGGCTTGGGGAGGGGACTTTTGTGAGTTTTTGGGGGTGCTGGCAGGATTTTATTTATAGTTACCTGAGATTTTTTTAGTTTTTGGTAGTAATTCACTAAAGTTTATCTTTATCTTTTTGTTTTATATGCTTTTGTGGATATGTTATACTTAATGATTAAAGGTACAGAAAGAAAACATGGCACAGTATGAAGAAGCTTAGTAATCATTCAGCTGAAAAGGTTGCATGTCAGGAACACAGCTGAGGAAGTTTACAGGTGAGTGCTGGGATTCAACATGGTGTCAGGAATGCTTAACGTATCCCATCATTAAATGTGGATCTTCAGAATAGCGAATAGCACACTGAGAGAATTAAAAAAAATTCTCTTTTCCTGCCGTATAACTCTTCAGCGACTTCCCTTTTGCAAAACCTAAAATGAATCAGCTGGCAGTGGAAAAATATATCAAAACACCAGGGAAAGCAAAATTGATTTGGAAACAATAAATTTATGACTAGAAGAGTGAATTATTCATGTGCACTTGGAAAGAATATGTATTTTTCAGTTATTTAGTATAATTCTTTAAATTTCATTCTGATAATATGTATGAAGATTAACTTCATGCATCAATATTACCAGGTCATGAAGTGCCCAGACACTGGGTCAAACATTTTTCTGAGTTGTTTGTAAGGATATGCTGGATAACCAACATTCGAATAAACTTAGTGAAAAAGGACTGCTGTCTGTTATGAGTAGGCCTCATTCAACCAACTGCAGACCTAAATAGAACTAAAACAGTAGTGAGAAGGAATTTCACCTGCCGACCTTGAGCTGGGACGTTAGCCTTTTTGGATACTTGGAGAGGAATTTAGACCAGTGACTCTTCTAGATCTCAGGTTTTTGGGTCAAAGTTGAAGTACAGCAGTGTCTCTCCTTGGGCTCCAGCATAGCAAATGAAACTCTTCAAATTTGTCAGCCTCCAAAATACTATGAGGCAATTTCTCCACATGCATTGAATTTTATGTGTTGATATATCTTTATTTCTCTCCTATTGAGTCTGTTTCTTCAAAGAGCCCAAATACAAATAGTGTTGCTCAAATCATTTAAATGTTGACTTTTTTCCTTTTTCTTTTTACCAATTACTAAGAAACAGATTTTAAAATTATCCTAACATACTTATAAAACTATTTCTTTCTTTAGGCACGTTGGTTTATTTTTCAAGTCCTTTGAAATTCTACTATATGCATATATTTAGGATCATTTTCTCTTCCAGTGAACTCTTTCAACATTATGAGATATTTCCCTTTTATCTCTAGCAATAGCAATTTTGTGCTGTCTACACTTTTTGGTTTTAAAGTAGCAAATCAAGAATTTAATTCAATGTTTATGTGATTACTTTTTACCATCCTTTTCCTTTAATCTCTTTGTCTTTATTTTTGAAATGTATCTCTTTTGAATTGCTTTTTTGTTTTTGTTTTTTTGGTTTTTTTTTGGTATGGCCAGTATATAACAACTCTCGATCTCAAATTAAATATTTAATATACTTACTTTTAATGTAAAGTTTAATATATTTAGATTTAATAGGTCATTTACTATTTGTTTCTCTTTGTCATGTTTGTCCTTTTTAGTATTTTTCACCATACTCTTAAGTGAAATAAATTGGACAAACGTGTAAATACCAGATAGTTTTTCTAGTGTGAGAAACCAAAAGTGTAAATAAGGATGAAAATGAATAATAGACGTTGTGAAATAGGAAGAAAATATTCAAATGAAGAAAGAAACAGGCAAGGGGGAGAGGGGAAAGGAAAGAAGAGAAAAGTAAAAAAAAATGAGAAAAGAAGGAAATAATTTATAATATCTAAATATTGGAGTCAGCTCATATGCCTTTCAACAGATGAATCGATTTAAAAGATGGTATTTTTGTACAATGAAATACTATTCTGGCATAAAGAAGAATGTACTTTAGACATTTTTAGGTAAATGGATGTACCTTGAGACCATAAACTTAAGTGAAATTAATCAGACAAAAAAGTTTGAATACACCATTTTTTTCTTCTGTTGGAAACCCAAGATATAAATAAGGAACAAAAAGAAGATGGATATTAGGAGGTAGGAAGAACTTCTTCAAGTGGGAAGGGCAAAAGGGTAGAGGGAAGGAAAGTAAAGGAAAAGATAGTTAAAGGAAAAAATTGAAGGGAAAAATAATGGAAATAGAGTTTTCATAAAGGTAGAGAGGAAGACGGGTTGGAGGAAGGGGAGAAGAATAGGATTAAAAAAAGATGTGTTAGTACATGCACATATCCTCCATGACAAATGTGATCATTAAGTACTGTAAACATGTCCTGATAAAAATAAATTTTAAAAAGCTGCTATAAATATCTGTTTGCAGGGTGTGTGTGCGTGTATGTGTGTGTGTGTATAAACAAGTTTAGGACTCCATTTCATAAGTTATCTAAATCCTGAATTATATAAGTATAGTAAGAAAGCACCAAACTGTATTCCAAAGTAACTACCACTTGCATCCTACTTAAAATGAAAAAGAGTTCTCACTTCTGCATATAATCACTAATACAATGTTTGGTATTATCAGCCTTTTGGATTAAGGTCAATCTAATAGATGTAGCAGCATCCCTTGTTGTTCTAATTTGTACTTTCCTGATGATAAATGATATGGAATGTGTTACCTTAGGCTTAATTGGCACCTATATAACTTCTAAGGTGAGATGCAAAATGTAAATGAGAAGTATAATGTGTATAACCATTTCTGTAGCTGCAAACCACCAACCAGGTTTCTAAAACCTGGTTTCTTGTAAAGAAAAAAGAAGATAATTTCCTTGAAATTCTTTTAAATTCCTTGAAATCCTTGAAATTTAAAATCCTTGAAATTCTTTTAAAGAAAAAAAAAGATAATTTTAAAAGAAACAGTTTCTTTTAAAGAAAAAAAAAGATAATTTTCTTGAAGTCTATTAACTAGACTTTCTACAACATGTCATCCCATTATTAACTATCTTACAATGAAATCTTTTTAAAGCTCCCCTCCTGTTTTCCCCAATGCTACTTTAGCCAACAAAGTTCTTTATCAGCAATAACCCTTTTCATTTATTATCTATATAACATAATAAAGTACAAAAATGATGTTTTAAACGAAAACACATAATCTTTCTTATTTCATTGGCTTGGACACTACTTTCTTGTCAGGAAGTTTCTCTTGTTTAAGACAATGACTGAGGACTCAGTTTTTGTTTGCATTGCTGTGTCTGCTTAAAATCATTTAGTTTTTATTTTCCAAGGAGATTCTCAAGACTTTGGCACAATTTCTTGTCTCCTTTCATGAAAGGAAATCATGAAGCATATTTAAATAAAGAATAAACATTGGCAATATAAAATACTTGAGTATATCCATGCCATTTTCATATCACTTAACTGGTTGTCTAATGACACAATGTCTGAGAATGATCAAAGATGCACTTGTACAGCTGTGATATAACAATTTATTTGGATCCATAAAAAGTAATCATTAGTTTCATTGTACAAACAATATACAATGAACATGGGAAGACTGTAATGCAATGGAGGCATGAGGAAAGAGAAAATGATCAGAGTAAGGGATCAGATCCCTTACTCTGTTCCTCTATTAATTTTTCTCGAATAGGTTAAAATCAAGAGCTGTAGAAATGATTGATGAAGAATTATTCAGGTATGTGGCATAGAATTGTTTTTAGATAGAAAATAAAAAGGAAAAGGTAAGTTTAGCTTTGAGTGGGATGAACATAAATACTTTATGTAGACTTCATGGAAATATTAGACTGGGTTCTATTTCTATGTTAGTGTATCATGCAAAAATACCAACTGCAAGGGCATGGTGAGGAGGAAGAGAGACAGACAGACAGACAGAGACAGAGACACAGAGAAAGACAGAGACATAGAGAGACAGAGACAAAGAGAAGCAGAAAATTTCATTCTTTTGTCCAATCTCTAGGAGTAAAATAAGAGGAGGGAAGAAAAAGAATCTAAATCCAAATGTGAGCACTGACTTTTGGCTTTTCTAGTTCTCTGCCCCTAGTTATCTTTATGCATTTTTTCTTTTCAAAACTGTCCACAGTTTTGTCTTGTCAAAGATAACCAATTAACCCTCTCTTCTAAATAAAGACTTCTTTTTCCCTAACCTTGGTTCATTTCATTGTTGCTGCATTTTTCTCTTATTTTTCTTCCAGGATTTATGTGGATTGACATACTTTGTACCCTATCTTTTTATTGACTTTACTTCATAAAGGTGGTGGGAAAAGCTCACAAATATTGCAAAAGCATTCATGTTTGAAAATCTAGATATATATGACACCTAAAATCTTTGATAAATGTTAAAAATATTTTGAATATACAAACATATATTCTGTCATCTTTTAATAATAACTGACATGTATGATTAACATGTAACACAAATATTACATTTCAGCTCTATTATTTTTATTTTATTCTAAGTTCTTTAAGTAATTTTATTAGAAGAAATTTATGAATTTTAGATGATCTTCTTAATACCCTTCTAAAAAGGTACTGTTACATTCTCTTTTATAAATGAGGAAACTGGGTAGTCTTTGGTTAACTTGTTCAAGGCCAGAAATAGGTCATTATTGGTTCTGAAGAACATGTGATAAATGTGGTATTGGATATTACAGAGTTTGTTTATACAAACCTGGAGCTTAACATTATATAATCTCACTCTTCATGTTTGTGGTTAAAGAATATTGTCCTAAGACCTTATTTTATAGTGATAAAATTTTTAATGTATATTGCTGTGGATTATCAGTGGGAAAATACCAGTTTAACTAGATTTTATAGGAAAATACAAAAAAAGGTATCTTACCAAAATAATTTTAACAACTTAATTAAAACTTTAATTCATAGCTGAATACAATGAGTTACTGAAATTACAATGTTGGGATAATTAGAAAGTGATAAACATACAACTATATGTTTGTTGTCAGCTTCCTATCACTCTATCTTTTGGGGTTTTCAGAATAAAAGATGTAAATAAACAGCAATAATTTAAAAGAAAAAGCTTAGTACTTATCCTCAAGCTTTTTTGAAAATCATTAAGAAAATAATATCTAATTGAAGAGAAGTACATGACAAGAGAATTGAGTCTAGCAGCCTGTTCAAAAGGATAACTATCAATGTGGTTAAAAGACAAATTTATTATTCACTGTATAGGAAATTATCAAGGAACAATAAACTGAATAGGTGTATTAGGGACACTGTCTTGGATAGATATACTTATCCCTTTTTTTTTTACTTTTTTTTTTTTTTGGTACTGGGGATCGAACTCACAACCTCATGCTTACCAGGCAAGTGCTTGAGCCATTGAGCTAAATCCTCAGCCCCTTCTTTTTAAATAGTTATCTAATGCATAAGTAAGCGAAGGTAGGGAAATTTACTGTAAATTGGATTTGATGTTGAAATTTATCACACTTTTCATTAGAAGATATATTGGGCAATTTTACAAGAAATCAGTTACTTGGACTATTGAATTAAATTATTGTCAAACTCTCATGTTGGAATAATGTTTATTCATTCACTGATTTTCGAAATTGGTTTTCTGAGAGGCAAGGCAGACGGAGGCCATGCTTTGTGCGCATTCCATCAGACAAAGGGAGACCCTGCTTGCTAGTAATCAGCTCAGAGGGAAGGCAGAGGCAGGCCCTGCTCTGTGCACATTCCAACAGACAAAGGGAGATGCTGCTTGCTGGTGACCATCTTGGAGGGAAGGCAGAGGCAGGCCCTGCTCTGAGCACATTCCAGCAGACAAATGGAGACACTGCTCACCAGTAACCAGCTCAGAGGGAAGGCAGAGGCAGAACCTGCTACATGCACGTTCAAGTAGAAAAAGGGAGGCCCTGCTCACTGGTAATGAGCTCAGGGGGAAGGCAGAGGCAGACCCTATTCTGCATGCATTCCAGCAGCCCTTGGGACACTTCTTCCCCAGGTAAACAGCAAGGGCTGGGAAAAACAGATGCAGGGCCTGCACCAGAGCACCCAGTGACCACCATTGGTTACCCATAGCCAATACTGGCCAGGAAAACCAAACAGTCATGCTCCAGAGAAATTGTAGCCAATGTGGGTAGTACCTGGAACCCCACTACTGGCTTGTTCGGAAGAACCCAGGAAAATGTCAAGATGAAGAAACAAAAGGCAGTCCCTCGACTCCAACCCAAGTAGAGCAAGTCCAGGAGAAGAAAACATGGAAGAGATCAGGAGTTGCACACCTGAAGTTTCTGCATTGATAGCATCTGAAGTAAAGAGACAACTCCATGAGGCTGTAAAAGAAATTAGAACAGAAATACTATCTCAGATAAAAGAAGAAATGAAAAACATAAAAGAATTGCTAAGCTTCTCTAAAGAAGACATAGATTAAAAAATAGAGGAGCAGAGGAAAGTGAGGGAAACCATGAATGACAATATAGGAGAGATTTTGAATGAATGAAACTGATTTAAATAGATATCCACAAAATTAAAAACTCCATTGAAAGCTTGAAAAATCACTTGAAAGAAACTAAAGATAAACTTTCAGACCTTGAAGACAGGTGTGCAACTTGTGATCGGGAAAGGAAAGACCTCTTAAAAATAATGAGGAACCAGGAAATAATAATTCCAAGACTGCAAGATGATGTGAAGCAAAATAATTTAAGAGTGATAAGTATCAATAATGAAGCAGGGGTCAACACAAAAGACATAAAAATTCTATTTATAGAAGTACTAGCAGATAACTTCCCAAACATGGGAGAAAGATGTGTGGTTCAGATAAACGAGGCATATAGAACTCCAGCTAGCCATAACCAAAGTAAATCTACATCCAGACATATAATAATCAAGATCCCAGAAATTCAACACAAGAACAGAATATTAAAAGCTGTTAGAGAAAAGAAACAGATCACCTATAAAGGAAAACCCATCAGAATCACAGCAGACTTCTCAACACAAACCATCAAGTCAAGAAGAGCTTGGAATGAAATATTTCAAGTCCTGAAAGAAAACAACTTCCAATCCAGATTGATGTACCCTGAAAAACTAGCTTTCAAAATTAATGGAGAAACAAGATACTTCCATGACAAGGAACAACTCAAGGAATTCATGACTGCCAAACCAACCCTACAAAGAATACAAAGGACATTTTAGAAAGAGATAAAAAAGACCATGGTTCCAGGAACAGCAGCATCGGGGGATCACCAATTGGGACAGACAATAGAATGGAGGGGAAAAGTATACAGCCAATGGCAGGAAAATAGCATGCAGAGATGAGCCAGTGCATGTTGGCCATAACCATTAATGTAGATGGCTTCAATTCACCAATAAAAAGAAACACAGGTAAAATGAATCAGAAGACAAGATCCATCAATATGCTTTACTCATCAAAATTGATTTTTCTAACAGACAAGGGTAAGAGTAGTACACTAAATATGCAAAGTGTTGTTTTTTTTTTTATGTACACTCTGTAGGAGTGAAAAAAATAAAATAATAAAAAAATTATATGATGTAAACAATACACAATATCAAGGAATACATGGGTATTTCAATGAAGTGCACAGTAAGAATTGATAGCATATTACTGCTCTGTGATGAACAGTATTATGGCTTGTATCTAGATGGCTCCCCAAAGCCTCATGCTCATAGGTGGGTCTTTTCAAAGATGTCTGGGTCTAGGGCCAAGGAAGGTGGATTAAGGTGTGATACTGGAATTAAGGATATGTGGTACCAAGTTAGTCTACTGATTGGAATTAGCATAGTGACACCACCCAAAAGCTGAGTAGCCTAGATGGAATACAAAGGGAGAGGAAAGGTAGGTTTGTTGATTGTTGTTACTGTTTGCTGCTTACTGCTCTCTGTCTTCTGCCTGTTATGTCATTAAGTGTTTCTCTCTATGCTGCCCTATCTTGCAGTCTGTTGACTATGACTGAAATCTCTGCAGATTGCTAGAGAAATAAACCTTTCCTCCTTCAACTTTGTGTGTTGGGTATTTTGTCTCAGCAATGAGAAAACTAACTAAGACAAGTAGTATTTGAGAAAAAACTGAACTAAGTGGGGGATAAAGAAGGGACAATGTTGGTGGAGATTCAATCTCAAGTTGAAGAAACAGAAGATCAAAAGCCTAAATATGGAGTATGCTTGGTGTGTTTGAATAATTATGAATAGGCTGATTAGACGAAAGCATATACGTAGTTGCAGAAGAACCTTTATTGAAAGGGGAAATGATTGTGATAAATATCTAAATAAACAAAGAAAATATGCAGCTGTCTTAGTTACTTTTCTCATTGCTGAGAAAAAATATCTGACACTCAAAATTAAAGGGGGAAAGCTTTATTTAAATCAGAGTTTGTAGAGGTTTCAGTGCATAACCAGCTGGTTCCAAGGCCGAGTGGCATCACAGAGGCATCTCAGAGGAGAAACAGTTCATGGCAAACACAAGGTAGCAAAAGTTTACAAGTGAAAGACATGTACACAGCTCTTTGTGTCCCTTTATATCTTATTTAGGATATTTAAGGTGGGTTGCACTCACAACCTTAGTCCTGGCATTACACCATGAATCAATCACATGCTCTAGACTCAGCCACCTCTGAAAAAGTTCCACCTATAAATGCATGAGGCTTTGGGGGACATCTAAACACAAGTCATAGCAACATAATGCATAAAATGTTATATATAAGAACCACTGAGGACAATTGAAAATAGAGCTACAGTATATGTGTGATATTTACATAAAGAGATGTGAATTTATATAAAAGAACTGTAATGCATACAGCAGACATACCTTATACCAAGAATGGGCCAGTTTTTATTACTAGTGTATGTGGATTTTACTTCTTTGTTTTTCTATGTTTTATTAACTTTTTATAGTGTAAAATTCATTTAGTTAGCACACTACAATTTTAACAGCTTTGTTTTGCTAAATCATTTGTTTTGTATTAACAAGTGGCATGCACATGACAACAAAGGCAGAATTAGAAGTGGAATCTAGAGACAGAAGGTGAAAATCATTTGGATAACTAACAACTACAAAATACAAAGGCAAATGAACGTACTTTGAGATGAATACAATCAACAATTTGAAAGATTAAAAAATTTATGTGTCACATAAAAGCCAAGCCACAAGTGATATAATGAACTTAGTAAAGAATGGTTCTGGTGACTTAACAATGCAAAGGAAGTGTTATACGGTGTTATACTGCATTTTGATGAATAGTCAAGCAGAAACTTAAGATGATTATTGACATCAACTTAATAGCAATACAAAGTTAATGGTACTTTTAGCAGAAATTTAGCATTGATTTATCACTATGTGATCTCTTTAATCAAAGACATCTTTTAAAGGTCTTTCTGAGTACTCAAATGGGAAATGTTTTCCAAGAGAGGTTAAATTTCTAGTGTTTTAGAGACAATCAAATAAATGCATTTCTTTTGTTCAAACACATAAAGTTGGATTATGGAAGAAAACAAAAAGCTTTAGCCTTAGAGAAATAGCTTTTTACCAATCAAGCCAGAAGCCACAGAAGCAGCAGAGTGTTCTGAGTGTCTGTTTACTTGACTTGACACCAATCAGATTTGCATAAAAGGGAGACATCAGCAGTAGTGTTATGAGGATGCCTTTGAGTCAGAATTGCCACCACCAAAAATGGAATTTTATTTCACAGTAAAAATGGACAACTGGCAGTTAAATGGTCCAGATTCCTTTCTACTTGTCCCATTGATTTTTGTTTATCACCTAAAGCATACCAATTTTATTATCTGTTAAATGAGAAAAATAGTAGTCACCTCCGCATAGAGGTAGAAAACTGCAGTGACCACACTATCATGAAACATGCATCCATGAAAAAATTAGTTTTTCATCTGTATAAATCATCATGTTTTTATGTGACTGCTGTACTTTCCATCTCTAAATATACCTGTAACATTTCTTATAATAAGCATATCCATCTTCACAGCTATTTGGAGGAGATGTACACAGATAACAAACATTCGTGTGGAGATATATATGCATATATACTCCAGTGCTTCTAGTTTTTTCCCCACTCATGTGATATTTCTGGCATTCACTTTTTTGCATTTTGTGAATTTTATGTATTATATGTGTATCACTTAATGTATTAATAAAACTGCCTTAAAGGAAGCACAGACACAGAGGTACCTTGCGAAGTAAGCATGTGATAAAGAAACAGGTGCTGTCCCATCTCTGACTATGCTATTTTTGTTTTTCATAGGATCTGAACCTGTGAGTTGTTAGTATGGAACATCAATACTGTGATGTTGACACCTTCATGTTCAAGTCTAATATTTGAACTGCTTAGCTCTTTGGTTTTCCATAACAGAGTAAAAATTTCCTTCCCTTTGAATCTTATGGCATGAATTGCTTCTTGTCCTTTTGTTTACCATAAAACATAGTCTTTGTAGGGCTCCAGTCTATCATCTTTAATATATGACCATCATTTAAAAGAATGTTAGAAGTATTGAACAAGCTAGGCTATGTAAAATTAGTGTTAAAAATTACAAATAATTGGCTGGGGGTGGTGATGTATGCTTGTAATTCCAGAACTTGGGAGACTGAGTCAGGAAGATCATTGCCAGTGTGAGGCCAGCCTGAGCTACACAGTGAGTTCAAAACCAGCCTTAATTACAGAGAGAGACACTGTCAAGAGAAAGAAAGAGAGAGAGAGAGAGCAAAAATGTCAAAATTCAAAACATGATTTGCTAATATGTTCACAGCTTTTTTTTTTCTGATATAGGATTGAAAAGAAGGAGGTAAGTTTCCTCCAAAATGTATTTAGTGAGCTATTTAGTGAAATAATACATATGAGACAATAAAGGATAAAACACACACGAGAATGAGAATAATATTTGAAGAAAAAATGTAACTCAGGAGTGTGAGGGAAGTCACCAGTAAGCAATGTTCAACTGACAAATGGAGATATGGTCAGGTAGACTGATGAAAGTCAGGGAAAAGGAACACAGGGCTTCTGGTTGAGAGGACTTTGGGCTGTACCTTGAGGATCTGGATAGCAAGAATGCTTACAGTTTGAAGGACTGCATGAAACAAGATTCAAACAATAATGCAGTGGCAACTAAAAGTCGAGTATGTGAATTAGACTCCTCAATCTTACCTAGATACTTATAGATCAGATGCAGTAAGTTTTCAAAGAAAAACTATGTGTCTTTAAATTGGAAACTATTCTTCTTGATGTTTTAAAAGTCTGTCTGGGTCTTCAAAAGATATTTTTTTTAATATGTGAACTTTAGCAAAAAATAACAATGTGAGACATTTTATAAAGATAGATTTCAATATTTTTCCTCTCCATTCAATCGACTGGCTTGTTTAGAAACCCTGTATGGCTTTCATTGTTTGTTTTGATTGATTTTACTCTATTCTGTGTGGTTTGCTTGTAATATGTCTGAAGGTGTAGGCAACTATTCTGAAGATAACAAATATTATGGTAGCCAATGCTGTTTCGCTAATATCTTGAAATTCTATATTGATTACATTGTTCTGCTTTGTTTGTTTTGTTTTATTATGTTTTGATTTGTTTCTACTGCTTTAGTTTGTTGTATTTTGTTTGATTTTACTTATCCCTGATGGTATGGGCAGGTATACTGCAGATAACAAGAGCCATTATGGAAACCTTATCAATTGCTTT
>RJWT010012244.1:0-22602 GCA_004365215.1 Cuniculus paca
AAGAGACTATCTCAGAATATCTCATCTGGATATACAGAGGACGGAAGTCACAGTTATAGTAAGAGTTGACATTAACCTGAAGATAAACTGAATTAATATCCAGTAAAATCACAAAAGCAGCAATCATTTATATAGGAAACTATTAAACATAAACATTGTATGAAAAAATTCATAAAAAAAACTTTAAAGGGTAAGAGAACCTCTCGTTTAGAATTGTGGTGACACAGGTAAAATGACCTCATTTCCTTAAATTATATAAATATAGATGTGTGTGCAAAGTATATGCATCTGTATGGATTTATTTTACATGCAGATGAGGAATTGCTTTAATTGCTAAGAAAACGAAAATGCTTTCTAATATGGATTTGGTACTTTTTTTGATATTCCAGTTTAAAAGCTCAAAAATCATGAATATTCCAAAAGATTTAGTTAATGTCTCATGTCTTCTGCTAGGTTTGATCGAGTGTTGCCTTGTCATTGGAAAGATTTAGAATTAAGATAAATTTTAACTAATGGCATTCTTGTAGGCACTTAGGGCAACTCTTGTTCCCCTGGAACCCCTTTTCCATGCTAACAATGTGCATGAAAAAAAAAATAGAGAATTTCAACTCTTGTACTTGAGTCTCCCTAACAAGCCAGCTACTGTGCTAGAAACTTACTTGCATTATTGTTATCTTTAAACCTTATAACATGATAAAAAGGTAATTATTGCTTTATCTTTTTACAGATAAGAAAATTAAAATTTGGTCACAGCAAAGAATTTGTCTAAGCTCACACAGATGATAAGGCTGAGATTCAGGTTCAGTTTTATTTCAGAGCTCTTAACTTTTCTGATATAACTGTCTTCTAGATCTACAAGAGAATTGGGAATATTTATTGAAATTTGTGGTGTAGTTTGTATGAAATGCCCTTCTTCTAATTACTTACTTAGAAAGCAAAGGCTCACAACAGCTGCTATTCATGACTCAAGAAATCAGTTATTAGAAAAGGAAATATACAGTGTAATTTGGATAATAAATTACATCAAGTTAACAGTGTTACTATAGCTATCTTAATGATAGCAGCATTTAGAACATATATAGACATGTATGTGTAGATACACTACATTTAAATTACCTTACATATTAGGACAGGGATCAAAATAAGTAAAGGACAAGAATCACATTTCTAAAGGCATGGTTTCATGATTGTTAATGACCCTTCAGAAGGAACCTGAACAATATACGATAAATATCAGTCACTGAACGACATACTGATAGACATAAAACCATAAAAGAATTCTCAAAAGAATCAAGGTAAAATCTGACAAATGTGATAGGAAAATGATTTAGTGTTAAAGAAACTAATCAAGAGATACAGTGATCTCTCTCTTTCCCTGTCTCCCTGTCTCCCTTGCTTAGTCTCTCTCAATTTTATTGATATGATATGTACAGTTCATTTGTTTTAAATGAGTAGATCAATAATCTTTGATAATGTGTGTAACCATGTAACTAACCACCACTCCAATAGAAACACAGAGCAATCTCATTCCCCCAGAACACTCCTTCATATCCTTTTTCAGTGAATTCTCCCATCTCCACTTTCCACTCCAGGTGATTATTGATCAAAATAGATTAATTTTCCTACACTAATCAATGTAGATTAGATTTTGTCCTAGAATTTTAAATCAATGTAATCAAAGAACATGTACTCTGTCCAGTTTCTTTTACTTGACACAAGGTCTGAGAGATTCATCTGTTGAGTAGCATATATGAGTAATTCATTCTTCTTTATTGATTAGTAGTATTCCAATTTTAGAAAACACCAAATTGGTTTATTCATTCAACTCTTACTGGATATTTGAGTACTTTCAGCTTGCCAATATCATTAACAGTATGCTAAATATATGTGTACAGCCCTTTTTGAAGACTTACTGTTTTTCCTCAGTAACTTTGGAATTGTAGACTATACAGTGAGAAATTTCTAAACTATTTACCAAGCGGTAGCAACATTTTAGGCTCCCATCATTAATGGGTGAGCTCTATCACATTATAAATGTTTTTCTTGCTTTCGTGGGGCTTAAAAATTGCACTGTGGCACTTGTAACATTATGGTCTATGGTCAATCCATTAGCAAAAAACAAAAACTAACACATGAACAAAATCATCACCCTACATATTAATCACCTCACTTATTTGTATGGTAGATCTGCTTATTTTCTACTGCAGTATTCTCTGCCTGGAACAGAGGGGAGACTTCTCCATGTTTCTGTACTCCTGTCCAATTGGCCAATAACATTAACTTCTCTGATCCCATATTCCTCAGTAGCATAAGATATCCTTGTGTACTATGCCTTTCTTCAAATAGGCTTTTCCATGAACTCAAATAACACAACACTCTTGATTTTCCTTGAATTTCACAGAGAGTTCCTACCTGATCTTCATTACTGGTTCCTTCTCTAGGTGATGCAGTATTTGAGGGTTTATATTTAGGCTACCTTTTCCACTCTTATTAAGATGTTTCATCCAGTTCTGGGACTTGCAAGTGTCATCTATGATCATGACTTCAATTTATATCTTTAGTCTTAGCTTCATTTTTAAGTCTCACATATTTATATCCAGTAGCATACTTGACATCCCCTTCTAAATGTTTGATGGCCACCTCAAAATAGAGTTTTTGCAACACCCTCCTCCTTGCTCACTCCTCACCAATACTCCCTTTTTTTATTTTGAAAAGAATACAACCAAACAAAATAAAACAGAGTAGAGTCAATCACAACAAAACAATGAACATGGTACACGACTTCTAAACAGGGTAAAAGGCAATCAATAATGGCTACCATAATGCCTCTTGTTATCTTCAATATAACTGCCCATACCACCAGGGATAAATAAAATCAAACAAAATAGAACAAAATAAAACCAGTAAACAAAACAAAGCAAAACAAAACAAAACAAAACAAACAAAGCAAAACAATGTAAGCAATGCAGAACTTCAAGATACTAGTAAAACCGCAGTGGCTATCATAATGCTTCTCGTTATCTTCAGAATAGCTGCCTACACCTTCAGACATAACACAATCAAACAACACAGAATAGAGTAAAATCAATCAAAACAAAACAATGAAAACAATACAGGGTTTCAAAACAAGATAATTGGACATCCTCGATGGCTGCAATTATGTATTTTGTTATCTTTAAAATAGCTATCCATGCCATCAAGTATAATAAAATCAGACAAAACAGAATAAAATGAAACTAATCAGAACAATGAAGACAATATGAGTTTCAAATCATGATAATAGATTAACAGTGGCCACTCCTTCCCTTTTTAGATAATTCTTCCCCTTTGACTTTCCCATTATGTACTGTGCATTTTGAATCCCACTAACTCCTTTAGTTTGTTATACTAGGGAGACAACACGAAATTCAACTATGTGACTCTGAACCATTTCATCCATGAGCATGATCTCAAGTTGCCTCTATCCACCTACAAGAACCTTGAGGTTATCTTCCTTTATAGTTGAGAACGTTTCTACCACATAAAATGTCATGTCTTTCCTATCCATTTGCAGTTGATGGGTAAGTTTACCCCTACTTTTTTTTCCCCCGGCTCCGTCACATAGGGCATTGTTCTCTCTCCTTTGACTTTCAGTCTATGAATTTTCTTTCTAGTTAAATGTGTTTCTTGTATAGAGCATATTGATGAATCCTGTCTCCTGATCCACTCTGCCTGTGTTTCTTTCTCTTAGTGCATTGAGGCCCTCTTGCACTGCGTTGTCTCTGCCATGCTCTTTTCCTGCCATTGGCTCCCTATTTTTCCTCTCCGTTCAATCGACTGCCCCCGCTTGATGGTCCCCCTCTGCCATTGTTCCTGAGACTGTGGTCCTTTTTAGCTCTCTCTATAATGTCCTTTAGAATTCTTTGTAGGGTTGGTTTAGTGGTCATGAATTCCTTGGGTTGTTCTTTGTCATGGAAGTATCTTGCAGAATTCTCAACACAAACCATCAAGTCAAGAAGAGGCTGGAGTGAAGTATTACAAGTCCTGAAAGAAAACAACTTCCAACCCAGACTGATGTACCTTGCAAAACTTTCTTTCAAAATTAATGGAGAAACAAGATACCCACCAACAGTCTTTTCTCTATCACCTTTATCCCTCATATGGTTCTACCTGTCATCCCTTTTCCCAAGTCAAATACCTAAGAGTTATTCCTGATTTCTCTTTATATATTTCTCTATATATCTGCATCCAATACAATCATCAGAAAAATTTTGTATGTGTCCCATGTTTACAGTATCTAAAAACTGTCCCCACTCTTGTCTCTGTACATCTATCACACTCATCAATACATCATGCTTTCCATTTATATCCAGAAAATTGGTTTTTGCCACAATAGCCAGCACGGTCTTAAAAAAATATAAATCAGATCGTGCCATCCTCCCTGTTATAATTTTCTGACAATTTTTTACTACATCTAGAATAAAATCTAGAATCCTTATATCATGAACTATACAGACCTACAATATTCTTATGCCTGCAGGGCAAGGATTACAGTTAACTGTAATATCAATGAGCAAAAGGAATAGGGTGAGAACCAGTGTCTGTTAAACTGTTTTTAAGGGAACCAAATATAAAAGTTAGCTTTTCATGGCTGTGACAAAACACCTGACATGAAAAGCTAAAAAGAGGAAAGGTTTGCTTTGGCTCACAGTTTCAGAACTGTAGGCCTATGGTGAGGACCAATGTCATGGCAGAGGGCATGGAAGAGCAAAGCTGCTCACCTCATGATAACCAGGAAGCAATGAGAGAAAGACGCTGAGCAGGAGAGGAAAGTGCTGGGGACCAAATATGGTCCTTAAGGTCATGCCCCTAGCCCAGTTCCTTCAACTAAGTGCACCCCCTCTTTCCATTACCTCTCAGTAATGCCGTTAAATTAAAATCTCGTCAGTGGATTAATCTACTGATGAACTGAGAGTCCTCAAAATCTAATCACTTCTCTGGCTCCACCTCTGAGCACTGCTGCACTAGGGATCAAGCCCTTAATACATGAGTCTTTGGGGGGGGTGCCTTATATTTTAAGTATACTAATTGACCACTTACATTATCTTTTAAAGCAATGTGAAGATAGAGCAACACAGGCAACCACTGCAGGTACATCGGCTCCCTCTGCTTTGTGACCACCATCCCAATGATTCTGACTTTCACCTGGCTCAGTGATCTCAGTGTTTGTTCCTCATGCTTCTGACCTTTTCTGATGTCCTCAGAATAGGACAAGCTCCTCTATCTCAGGGCCTTTGTATCTGCTACTACCTTTGACTTCAATGCTCTCCACTGATTTTACATCCACCAGCTCCTTCTAACTCAAATAGCCGTTTTTCAAGAACCCTTCCTTCACCTCCACCTTTAAAATAAACCCTCATCCCAACACCCATTCCCAGGCACTGTCATTTATCCTGTTTTGTTTCTTTCTTTGCACTTCTTGCTATTTCGCATTTACTTATTTACTGATAGAATGTTAATTTTTACCATAAGAATGGCAGCTCCATGAAAGCAAAGATAGTGTTTATCTTTTATACCTGACCTGCATACTTTAGACACATGAACTGTGTTCAAAAATTATCTATTGAATTAATGAATCTATATAATACTGAAAAAATGAGAAAATACGGGGCTGGGGATCTAGCTCAGTGGCCTGAGCACCCTCCTGACAAGCGCAAGGTCGTGAGTTCAATCCCTGGTGCCGCGCAAAAAAATAAAGAAAGAAAGAAAAAAGATGAGAAAATGCCTGTGAAGAGTAAAAATCAGGTTTAATTCCAAACATATAAACATTCTGGAAGTTCAAACATACAAAAAAGGAAACAAAAATGTAAAGAAATATGAGAGCTTACTAAATTTTATCACATTTCATTTTTTTGAAATTTTTTATTTTCCTTTTTAAAGAAAATGTTTATGCCATGTGAAATATTCATCTTTTTACTCCATTTTGACTCAATCAATTTTCACTCCGTTGAGAGAGTGTTAGGTAGGCTTATTTTCAAATAGAGATAAAACAATAACTCTAAACAGATGAGCCTGAACCAGATTTAAAGATCAGAGAAAGAAATGCCATAGGTTTTTTTTGAGTGGTTTTAGTTTTTCTTTTTAAACAAACTTAACTGATCCTAATGCAGGGGGAAAAAAATGGGCAAAGTTATGTCTTTGCAGTCTTTAAAGATTGCCCCAATCTTACGAATATTTTACCAATAATTCCAATTTATTTTCCTGGAGAAAATGAAGTTTTTATTTGAAAGAGAGTCCTAAAACTTGGCCAGAAGTTTCCGTTTATTTTACCAACTGGGACCCCGACTTGAGCAGTAAACACTTCCTGCTCCCCTAGCTGAAGGGCTATATATTATGTGAAATAATTTCTTTAGTCTGTGACTGGAGGAAGAAAAGTGACGTGCCCTTATTTATCTTTTTTAGGGGCTACATGCATTTTAGTGTCCTTGAAAACAAGTGATTGAGAACAAAGAATTAGCAATAACACCCAGCTGTATGATACCATTCATCTAAATACCTCAGAGCATTTCCCAGTGTCTACACTGCCCCTATCTTCCACTGGCTAAAACCTGTAAGTTGAAGAAAGCAAAGCAGCTATATTTGATCTCCTTTTTGGCTTTGTAAAATCCAACCTTTAAAAACATAACATGTATGAGAGTCAGTGGAATTAAGCAGGCCTCAGTCAGTTTGTAGTACCAGCAGCCAAAATCTAAGCTTGCACACAACAGATGCCCAATACATATCTTTCAAATTTAATTTAATTTAATTATATGATTAGATCTTTCATATAAAAAATAGAAAGGATATATTTGAAGAGTCATATTGATGTTTACAAACTGAATGAATGGAGCCCAGAATCACTATATTTATTCTAAATTTAAAAAAAATAATAGGAAGAAACCATACTTTTCGTGAAAAGCTCTTAAGTCATTTTTCACTCATAGCTTTTAGAAACTCTTGGTTAGATTTCAAAGAGGGGAAAAGATTTGCTGTCTTTTTTTACTGTCTTTCTTTAAGGCTTTAAGTCTAGAGACTAATAAATCTCATCAGGTAAGTGGTCTACAACAAATTTTAAGAAATGCTGTAGATGATTCTGAAAATATTTGTCACTAGCTAAATTTTTGATAAATATATTTTCCTTAATTAGAGGTACCAACATTATTGATTACTGTTTTATAACAAAAGTTTTCACCATTAAAATAAATGGCTGAAAGTTTGTAAAGAAAAACTATTACATATATATACATACATCATATATATATATATATTTATGATGTATGTATGTATGTATGATTTCTCTCTGTAAAGTCAGAACAATACAAAGATTTAAAAAACTAAATGCTCAGGCTTTTCTTACACAAGTTTTAAAATATAAGGGCAGTTTTTCAAAAATTAGTATTATTTATTGAAATCAGTCATGCCTGCTTAAATTTATATTTCACCCCAATTATTTTTCACATAGTGCTTCTCAGATTTAACTCTTCCAAAAACAAAGAAGAAAAGAAACTAATGTGAAAGAAGCTTTATGAAGTATTTTCTGGATGATCCATTCTCTTTTTTTCTTCGTCCTTCTCCTTCTCTTCCCTTTTCTTGAAAAAAGCAGATTTTTTTCCTAAAGAAGTGATTTTACATGGTGTGTAAAACCGACCTTGGACAAAAAATGGAACACCAAGATTAATCACTTATGGTGAATTTAAACATGAGTCCGTGGAAATCCTCCTTTTCTGAAATCCTGCATTTCTTTTTAAACATTCTGGTAATAAATTGCTGTGAGTTTTTGCCATATCCTATGTCCTCACTCACTGGGAACAATTGAGGCTTGGCACCTATTCAGTGATGGCTACATACGCTTGTAAAAACCAGAGCCAGTTCAGCTTCCCTTTAAGCGCTGTTTAGTGAAGTTGTGCTCATTGGATTTTTTTACTCTCATTATTAAGATTCCTCGTTAAACCTGCCGAAAATTGAATGTAATTCCTTTTACCTGATGTGGCAAAATTCACCCTCACTGTTTCTTGGGACCATTTTATGACAAAAGAACAATAGATTTCTTTGCAGGGTAAAGTAAAAACAGTGTGACTAATGCACTTTTTTTTTCCTACAGAAGGCCTAATATTGTTAATTTACAAAATCAGTTCAAGGGACCCACTTTGAAAGAAAACTGGGGTCGCACACACAGGTCTCTCCAGAAACCATGCATGGGCTCCAAGGCTGGCATCCTGCCTTCGCTGGCATCTCACCCTCCTCACTCTTCCAGGCAATTTGGCTCTTGATTTCAAACAAATGCATCCTGAAGGCCTAATGCCAGGAATAGTTTGATATGATTTATGCTCCGTATTTTCTCAGAACCCAGAAAATTTTAGACCTGAAAGACATATTTTCTCATTATTTAGCATTTGCTGTGAGTTGTATGTAAGCCAGAGTTATTTTAGTGTCAACTTTAATTTTTCTGGCTCTCTGAATGAAATCAACTCACAAATGATTCCACCTCTTATTTGTTGCACAATAACAAAGTTTGCTGGCTGCTATCATTGATTTTTAAATTCCAGGTCTCTCTTGTCTACTGGTAGGATGGTGCAGTATTATCAGTTTCCGTTACTGGATATCGAAATAATCACCACCGAAACTTTTTTCTCAGAACGCACAGTGTTTGAACCATTGATAGAAATTCTTCTTACTTTTTCAGAGTTTATGGGGTGAAAATATGTTGTGTGTCGTTTGTAGTGTTCAGGTGTGTCTGACCACTGGCTACCATGTTGTGAGGTCCTAGCTTCCCCTCAGATTCCTTTATACAACTTTTCACTATTTCTAAAATAAAGAAAAATGAAGGCGCTACTTACTTTAATCAAACCTTGTCCTTAAAAATGCATGCAATAGGTTAAAAAGGTCAACTCTCACTACATTTACATGTTTCAACTTAATGCATTCACACAATATGTACAATGAAATAGTATTCATGAAATACTATTCAATTTTGGAGAAAACCTTAGTAAAATTTCATGGTGTATTGATTGTTAAATGAGAGTTTCTCAAACTATCAAAATATTAAATTTTTCAGGAGAGGTACACAGATAAGCACAGTAAAAAGACAGCAAGTATACCAATAAAAACTTGACAGCGTGCATCTGCAAAGAAAAATGCACATTAAGCCACCTCCACATCTACTATTTACATGCACTAATTAAAATATTCCCTGTAATTTAAATCATAAAATTCCACCTTGGAATTTTAGCTATTCGCTAACAAAATCACAGGTGAGGTAAGATGTAGAGCAACTGACTGAACACCCCGTGTCTGTAGATTGAATTTGACTTCCTTATACAACTCAGTAAGAAGAGGAGGGATGATCTACAATGCAGATAACCAGAGTCACATCTTTCTGAGATGAACTCATGACAAAATGGCATGAATTTTGACAGCAGAATATACAATGGCTACAGGACTCTGTACTTACTTATAGGTGGCTTCCACAGAGAGATTTCCTAACCTCTTGCTTGCATAAGTGAACTATAGTTAGACATGAACTTAGTACATTCTTGGAGTTTCCTTTAGCTTTTTATAAAACATTTTTGTGGATGCAAGAAAATAATAATAAGGGGAAAGATGTTGACATAGGATTACATTTTGAGTTTGCAGTAAACTAGAATATACTGCTAGAGTTCCAAAGATAAAGGAATTAGAAAAATCTTAAGCATTTTTATAAATTGACAACAATTAACATGGTCTCACCACAACTTAGATAAAATACTTAAGACACATATATTGGCCCATTATTTAAAAGTTATAAAAATATAATCACAGGCTTGTTTATCTCACTCATCCACAAACATAATAGGTATTTATGACTTAGGAACTGGAAAAAAAATGTCACTGTACATTCTGAAGTCTTAGTTCTACCAATTAAGTATTATTCTTTTTAAAAAGGTAGGCTATTATTAATGCTCATGACAATAATAATTTGATCACTATAATCTTTGCAAAGCTAAAATTTTGGTAATACTGTCAGAAGTCTTTGGAAGTAGGAAATAATATTTTTATGTCGAAGAAAAGAAGATTCTTACTGTGTGCTTTTAAAACAAATTAGGTTCAAAAATTCGAGTATTCTGAAAAGTTACATAAAAATATATTTAATCAAAGTTGTGTAACAATTTGTGATATACATATATATCACAAATATGATGAAATCCTTAATAGAGAACAAGTGAATAGATTGCTATTAATTTGCAGTAGAATTGGTTAAATCTTTACAGAAAGGCGGACTCTAAAATCAGGGGTATCAACTAGTGATTTGCCAATGTAATGGAAAGTTCCTTTAGGCCATAATCCCACAGTGCCACAATGTGGGTGGGAAATTTATAAGGAAAACAGGAAGTGATACCAGGGATCACAAAAGGACACTTCCTTTTGGATTGGAATGAGTATTTTGAAGGCTGGGGAGTGCTATGCATCCACAGTGAGGCAGGGGGAGGCAGAGTGTCTCTCTGATAAAACCATAACCTGTGGTCTCACACAGGACTTCAAACTTGTGGAATATCTTGTCCAGTGAGAAAACTTTTCTTGTGTGTTTAAAAACTACCTAATGAGGTCTGTGTCACTATTAACTTTTATTTCTTAATCATTCTGTATCAGGTGTGCACACCTGACACATCTTCCCAAATTTGACCGTGGAATTAACTTTCTCTCTTTTATTACTCCTATAATTTTATTTTGACAGAGAATGGTGCACTCTACTAAAATTTACAGTGACCCTGGGTTTGTGTGGGCAGGCATGCAGATTCAACACAGAATCTTCTCTCTTTCCACTCATTGCACTCCCCCTGCCTCGCCTCACTCAGCATGTGCAGCTGCACGTGTGTGCTACACTCCTAACTACGTCAACTCAAGGGCCCTGTACCTGTCTGGTCTGAAGGACCCTGGGGTCACCACTGTGGCCTTTTTGCACACCTGTAAAATTCAGTGGATTATCCTCAACTTGCTATAAAAGCAAACACTGAAATGACACAGAATCAAGAGTCAGTTCAAAATAATTTCATGGGCAAAAGAAATTAGCTTTCTATTGTTCTGCAAACAACAAAATACCAATCTATCTTAGATATTTAAAACGAATCTTCATGAGATCACCCTCGGGTTAGATGATTTTATAGCTGTCATCTTAGTGAAATATTAGAAGGCTTCATATGTATAATTATCACATTATACCTAGTATAATTATTATATACAATTACTCTATATAGTTCGAACATAAAATTCATTTGCTTCTTTTATCAAAACATTACTTTTTTGATGAGATTTTTCTCTACCTAGAATTTCTATCTATTCCTCCTATCTGCTGATACTTTATATTCCTCTTGTTTTATTCTTTTCTTCCTGGCAGTTATTTCTATACTAGAGAGGTTACATTTTTCTTATCTTTTTTCTGTTCTTACCAGAGGAAGATATAGTCTAAGAGAGCATGATTTTTTTCTGTTTTGTTGACTATGATAGTCTTTAGCTTATAGTTGGTGCTCAAAACATATTTTCTGAATGAATAAATGAAATTAAAAAGGAAAATTATACAATGACCCAATAAGGAATAATATTTAATGACATAAATCCTAGAGTCAGATAGTTTAAATTCAAAATCTATTTCTGCCTTTCATTGATTATATAACCTTCAAAATCTATTTATACTCTCTCATCTGTAAAATAGGGAAATATTAGAATGATTTTACAATTTTGTGAAGATTAGGAAAATCCTTATACAGAATGTAGCACCATTTCTGAAACAGTATACAGTAAAAAATATGAATATTATTATTATCAGCACAATAGTCATCACCCTTATAATTTTACGAGGGTAGCACAATAATCATGAATAATTGTCTTAAAATGCTTTAGTTAATATTTTAGAATACAATTCACAAGTTATTCCAGTTTCTTTTTGTACACTTCTGTTGGCTACACAATTAGTGACCCCACTATGCAAAGGATTGTGTCCTCTCTCCTGAATTTCTTTTTTTTTTTTTTTTTTTTTTTTTTTTTTTTTTTTGGTATTGGGGATTGAACCCATGACCTTGCACTTACCAAGCAAGCGCTTGAACCACTGAGCTAAATCCCCAGCCCTCCTCAATTTCTTTTTGTTGAAGTGTTTGAATTAAGTCTCCAGAATTGGATCATTCTGCCTTTGCCCAGCTTGGGGCTATGAGCTTTCTGTTACCTGTACAAGAGCACAGATTCTGGATCTGTAAAAAGCTATCTCAGAGAAGGTCTGGGGCAGCCTCTGGAAGTTACTCTGGCTTGGTTTTAAATGAATTGAGCTAAGTGATCACTTAGAATTCATCTGACTGTCAAAATGTTTATTTTTTTGCTGCCCTGCTTCTCAGTGAAAGGATAGCAAGAAATAGTTAAGTGGAAAGAATCACTTAAATTTCTTGTTTTTATTCATCCATTGTCCATGTATCCATTTTCTTCATTCATTTAGATACTTTGTTCTATAATTTTTGAATCTGTGCAGAAGACTTTATGGGGATACAAATATAAATCAGACTTTAGCTCTCTTACCAGGTAGTCTGAGGTTTCTTTTATTTTTATTTGTTATTTTTATTTATTTATTTACTTTTACTAGCACATGGCTGCATTCCCTATAGGGAATTGGTACATGTACATCACACATTTCAATTCTTTTTTTGTACCCCAAATATAGTTACCTGTGAGAGGCATACTAGACACCAGAATGAAACCTCTTTTGTTGTCTTCTGATCATCTTAGTTTTCTCTAAAAGTTGTTCCAAATTGTGCTATTCAAAATGGCAACCACTAGCCACATGTCACTATTTAAACTTGAATGAATTAAAATTACAACTTCCTTTCCTTTGACCATTAGCTGTTTTTCAAGTGCTGAAAAGTCACGTGTGCCCAGAGCCTACAGTACTGGACAGCATGGGGAGAGAGAACGTGTCCATCACAACAGAAAGTTCTGTGGTACACTGCTGCTCTGTGGACCATGAGATACTGATGAATTTATAAGTAATGAAGAATTTTCTAGGGTCTAACATTATCTGATATAAGCTGGCTTACTAAGGCAAACTTAATTGAATGGCAAGCAATAATCATTAGCAGAGATGCTGAATTAGTTTAAAGGTAGCTATGCTTCTGAAATTAATCCCAAATACTGGCTGCCCTTAGTGCCTTGTTATAGCCTCTTATTCCTGCCATTAGACAACAGTGAACCCCACATATGGTGCCCTGACTGGTCACATGATTTTTTAATATCCACACGATGGCACTAAAATGGCCTATTAGATTTACAGTGTCATTAACCTTCCAAAATAAAATGAGAGTCTGCTCTGGCAGGGGGAAAAAAAAAGTGTGACTGCTGTTGGGTTTAGGGTAACCAGTCTGTGAGGAAATGCTGACAGGGGTCAGTGTGACATCATCTTTCATTCGGCCCCAAAGCTGTCAGGCCCTCCCCAGATGTCTGAAACGCAGATATAAATTTTCATTATCCAGCAGCAAAGGGCCAGAGGTACACCAAATGAATTTTTTACCAATCAAATTATAGCTAGTTGCCAGATTAAGTGTAAACGCTAATTTTGTGAAGTTTTCTTCTGGTCATTTATCTCCAACTTCACAAAGTAGCCTTGCTGAAGCTGAAAAGATTTCTAAATTAAATTATTGTTTTTATAATCTTGTTGCGGACACCACAAAATTGAATAAAAAGAAATTCCATTAATAATGAACGGTGCCTTCTTCCATGGAACAATTAGATTCATTTTACATTTATTTTTAAAGAAATACAAAGCCAAGGAATACCATGGAATCACAGAAGACATGCCTTCACCATTCTAGGCCTCAGTTTCTCTATCTATAAAATGGTGATCACTAATTCTGTAGTATTAAACTGGCTATCAAGATCCGTGCTTCCATATGGCAAATTTAAATCCACGATCATATTTTTCAGAGGAAGTTTGGGGATAAGTTAATTCCCTATTCAAAAATTTGTCAGGGTTATACAAATTCAACTGTATCTTTCTTATTTCATTTCATCTTGGAAATATAGTGACAGTGGTATAGTTTGTCACAGAATAGTTTGATGCTACAATGAAATAAGTTACATTATATAACAAAACAAGCACTATAGTATTTATACTAATAATTCTATAGTATCCCACTACTCAATGCAAGAATTTATACATGAGAAAATGTATTTGTGCTTTAC
The DNA here is from genome assembly GCA_004365215.1 of Cuniculus paca. Classification (NCBI taxonomy): domain Eukaryota; kingdom Metazoa; phylum Chordata; class Mammalia; order Rodentia; family Cuniculidae; genus Cuniculus; species Cuniculus paca. The sequence continues at coordinate 14,212 of RJWT010012244.1, forward strand.
TATGGGAGTCAAAAAGTCTTTTCTATTACTTAGACTCCAAAACCCCTCTATCCTCCCTCAAGTTCCAAGCCAATAGATGTAATTTCCACGGCCTTGGATACAACCTCCAGCAGGTTCGGAACTCAGCACAAGAAGTAGAGCTGAGATGTGGGAGAAGAAGTTGGTAAGGGAGGCAAGGGATGGGAGGGAAGATACAAGGGTGTCCAGAACTCCTACCATGTTTAAAAACAGAAGTTCTTCTCAAGAGAAGGAAAAGCAGTGCTCCAGAAGTTTCTTGTGAGCTCCTTGAACCAATATTAACCCTCTCCACACACACACACATACACACACACACACACACGCACACACTCGAGACATACACCTTGGAGAAAAAGACTAAGACCACTTAGATGCTAGGAATAAAACTGTTCCCAAAGAAAGACTATGACGGGAAGCTGTCTTGCAGGATAAGGAGGAGAGTAATGTGAAAGGAGTCAGAAAGCATCAGCTCCTGTAGGGTTCAAGTTTTCCTTCTCTCTCCCTCACCACCAGCAGTGCTGCCATCTTAGTCTATATTCTAGGCTGGTGAAGGGTATCTATAGAAAAAAACAAGGGCCTAGCATGGTGCATGTGGGTAAGAAATGAGTAGATGGAAATTCAAAACAACAGCAAGAAGGAGTCAGGTCAAACTTAGTGACCATTCCACAGTGAGAACCCAAGTAAACTGGTTTTAAATGGCTTGAGGGAGATACTCTGGCATTTTAGTGCTCCTGAAATCCAACCCCAATACATTTAGCAGGCCGCTGTCATCCATACATAGAAAAGCACAGTTCTTTCTTGAGTCAGTTACTTCAGTGGGAAATCCTGTCTCATTTGTCATATTCAGATCTACCTAATAAACCTCACAATAAATACAGAGTGGCCTTTGGAGATGAGAAGAAGTAAGAGGAATAACTCTTCATGCCTCACAAACACTGAGAGTCCATTATTTATAGTGTGACTTACTTTTAAAATAGCTGAACAGAGTTAAAAATGTGTGGCATTTGTGATCAACCAGGACAGAGAAGCCAGGCAACTGGGCCCATAGAGAATCAAGAAACCCAGAAAGCCCCATGGGCCGTAAAGCCATCCAGCACTTGGCTAACAGTGCAACAATCTGTTGAGTCGAGCATAAATGAAGGATACAAATTAGATTTCCCCTAAAAGCCACAAGATTAAACATTAAGGGGCAAGTTCTTGGCAAAATGTATGTGTGTATTTTCCAAAACCAAGTTTTCAAGAAAAAGTCCACAAAGTCTATTGAATATATTGGTCAGAATTTTCTCATACTTAAATATTTGTTTAACTCAAAGGAACATGATTTTCAGGTAAATGAAAACACAGATGATATTAAGAAGCCAATGAGTTTAATGATTTGGAGGGCTTTAACATAATATTTAGAGAGAAATAATATCATCCAATATCACTACCTAAGTTTTAGCATAGTATCCAACCAGCTACGTGGTGTTAAGAACACAGAAACTATGGACACAAAATGTGTCCTAAATGTGAGTGAAGAGATATTTAGGTTTAAATTGTAATATCCCCTCATCTTTATATTAAGAATTGATGTTAGTTAAGTACAAATTCTGTTTTCCTGACTACGTAAAGGTATTTACCCGACTTTTCCATCTTCAAATCAGTGGGGATAGAGTGGTTATAGTAGGTCAAGGACAGTCAGGATGATTGCTTGTGGTTTTTTGATGAATATAGGAAAGAAGAATCTCTATCCAAGAGGAAGTGATCTTACCTGTGTTTTCTCTCAAATGTTCCATAGCAAATTCAAAATAAAGGACTTACACTTAAGGATACCCTATTCCACATTCTTGCCTTGCATACAGAAGTGAAATGTTAGAGGGCACATTCAAAGCCCCTTCCTTCAAAGTTGTGGTAAAAGCAATAAGCAGCCTTCGAAGAGAATGATTTCAAAAAGTATCTATGAGGTAGATGAATGAAGATTGTTTAAAAAAAAATCCCATGGGCTCTCATTGTCTCTTTTCATTCAGCCATTCATTGACTCAGAAAATAATTTTGAATTTAGATGGCCAATTACCTCTCTGTTCGCTATGAGGTGTACCCTCCCTCCTTTGTCCTACACTTATTTTTAAATCTCAGTGCAAAAAGATAAATTAACATCATAGGTAATCCTGATACTGCTGAATAGAAATTTGAATATCATTTTTAGTGTTTATTATATGAAGTTAATTTGACTGGAAAGGCGAAGAAGCAGAGTGTGTGTATTCATATGGTCTACGGTCTCTTGGAGTAGAGATTTCCTACTGCTCTACTAAATATACAAAGATCTCTGAAGATGAATATAAAGTAATTTATATACTTGAGTGTCATGAATTATACAGATGTTTTCAGAAATCTTAAAAACACATATTTCCTGTAACTTCTCCACATCAGTCCTATATATGGAGCTAATATTCATCAAGTATCTGCTATGGAACAAGAGGGTACTGTTATTTTCTTCATGTTTTACACATGGAAATCAACTGACATAAAATTTAGGTAACTTGTCCAAAACACTAACACTTGGTCTTCAACAGAAAGTTGAAACTATATTTGTTTTCCCTTTAGAGATCTACACAAAATGTAAATGTTTTCTCTTTAATCAAGAGATTAAAACCAACGACCAATGGTAGAAAGGGAAATTGTAGATCTCTGGGATTCTCTCATAGATGTCTTATTCAGAGTGATCAACTGCAAGGAATTTAACAGACTTGTGCTGAATCTTAGAATTGTATTGAAAATAGTTCTACCTCCCACATTTAACTGAAGAAAAGTTTTTGCTATGCTGTATACACAAGAGAGGGCAGGAGAATCCCCACAGTCACTGGATTTGAGAAATGATACTGTTTAGAGTGCAATAAGAACCTTTTGTCCCATGTTTAAGAGCGTACAACTTCTTTGGTCGTTAGCCTGTTCATTGTGTGATCCTAAGCAAATCTCTGTCTGAGCACTGTGGCTTCCTTCTTTGAAAGGAATAACTGAACAATTCAGTCAATCTCCCTATTTCCTATTATAAAATAGCACATGGAGATGGATTTCTGGGAGAAGGATACTGCAGACAAATTTTATACATGGTATCAATAATAATTTACTAATGGCATAAAAGACCAGATTGCTTTTACTGAACAACAAAATAAATTTTAAAATGCTTATCTGAAAAATGGCAAAATGCCAATCTCTCTTTCTAGTATTTTGATTATAAGATATTCCCTGCAATAGAGAGGCAATACATATGTGAGTTCCAAATTTCCTAATCTTACTTTTTAAATTGTTTCCTGCCTGTTGTAATTTTGGTATGAAAATCCTATTTTGGTATAAAAATCCTATTTTGGTATAATTTTCTATTTTTCCTAGGCCAGGAATTTACTTGCCAGATGCCCTCTGAGACAAATGCTTCTATCCGAGACATTCTGGACAGATTTTCATTTCTCTGTTTCAGAGCTGATAGTATCAGTATAATTGGTTGCCTGGCTATGGGGACAGAAATGCCATGACCAGGCTCTGAATTCAACCAACTACCATTATGTGGGACATTTGAGCAAAAACTCTGCCATTCCTTACTGATAGGTTCAAATTTTAGCCCAGGAAATATATTGGGAAGGGAGATTTGAGTAAAAGAGTCACTGATGTAGATACAAAACTGTGCAAGACATAGAATAAAACAGATTGTTTTGAAAAGCAAGCAAGACTAGAAAAATGGCAATATTTCAAGATAACATTCAAGATCTGCTTCCAGAGGTAGAAATCAGCCTATGGGAAGCAGAAGGGCAGCATTGCCAAATTTGGGGACTTTGTCAGTGTGAAAGTGAGCCCAAAACAAAGGGTGGGCTGGTTTGGGGCAGTGTCCCAGATGGGAACAATTGTTTTCTCATCTGAGAGTCTCTCCCACAGCTCGAAAACAATTGAGACAAATATATTCAAAGGTCAAAAGAACAGACAATGCTGGGAACGCTGAAGAACCTAGTGGCAAGCTCTGGGCTTCCGTCACCTCAGACAGGACGGACAAAGTAATTCAAAGCAATCTGATGACAACAGTTTTGCAGCGTTCTGAGCAGTTTCTGTGGTTTACACTAAGTTCCTCCTCTACTGTAGGCTGTGCCACAAATCTACCACAGGTTTGGCTAAACGGATGATTTTCTTAAAAAGAAATATCTATGGTGGTTTTGCCATATTCTGGGTGACACTGTAGTGGGAAGTCATAGTGGAAATGCTACCTCATGACCTGTTTTTCCTAACCTCAGTGCAATACCTGCTACCACGTGAACCAAATCACTGAAAATCACTCATCTCCTGGGGGTATGTTACAATCAAGGAAAAAAGTGGAACCAAAAAGCTAGAAGAGGACAGATTACTATGTTTTATATGCTATAATTTATGTGGAGAGCAGTTTTTGATAAGGCTTTTAAAGAGGGATGGTGTATTTTTATAAGACTACAGTAGACTTTTTCAGGAAAGTAGTACATTAAAAATAAAAACAGGATAAAAATAGAAAAGAAATTTATGTAGGAAATTCAGAGATGTGATTATAGCATCACACTAATGACATTACAATTAACCTCAAAGGCATTTCCATGCAAACTTCCCTTTCCAACATAAGTCACTCCAGCCAAGGAATAATCCTGTCAGCCTGAAATACTACATACTTGGTGTGAGTCTAAAAGTGTTTCAGTTTTCTTCATTTTGTTTTTATTGCCAAGTTGGATAGCATTAGACAGAGCTGTTCTGGAGTTAGAAGGATACAATAGTCTGCAGTTTTAAAAGTTTAAGGCTTTTTTATATTCTTACCTCAAACACACCTTTTAAACTCTAAACTGGGCCTCTCTTGGAGCTCACATTATGCCCTAATACTTTGGCTCACTGGATGTGATACCAATGGACACAGTGAAAATGTTATTCAATTAACAAAAAAAGCATGAGAATACTGGATAAAACAAGTACTTACTATGTAGTCCAAGCTTTTCACACTCATATGTGTGAATGTTAACTGCATTGACTTGAAAGGACTGGTTCTGGCTTTTCTAGTCAACAGTCCATTTACTTATAATAAAACCTTCTAGAGGGATCCACAAAAAGCTCCTCTGCTGTGAAAGACAATGCCAATATTATCAATTCCTTACACAGGAGCTAAAGAGATTCATTAGGTCTGTTGAGAATGAGAGTTTTGCAAGAAAGTGATATCCAGGTCTGTGAGATGATTGGTGACTACTCGAACAGGCAAGTGGAGAAGTAGTCCCTAGATGCCAAAGAAGTCACCATTACATCTTAGCAAAACATTCTGCAATCACAGGCTTAAGAGGTCCAGCAAATTATATTGTTCAGCCAGCCATGAAACCTCCCCCTTGACCTTCCAAGAGCCCAGTGACTTGCAAGGTTTAGTACTGGTTCTCCAAACACCTAAGGATGCTGTCTGAGTTCAGTGAGAGTCAATGACTATTTCCCTGTTTGGGTTACCAGCTAGAGAGTTATATAAGGGTCTGCAGAGGGGCAAGTGCCCACTGGGACAACCACGATCTGGGGTGTGGATGTGGATTCGATTTATACTATTTTCGATGGCTTCTGGTCACCTTCTGCAGGCCATTATTAAAAGACAGACTCCAAATGTCTGAGTAGCTTATGTAGGTGGTTATTGTAATTATGCCCTAGAGAAGCACCCATGAGTGTGAGATTCTCTGTACCTCAGAAGCCTCTACTACAAAGCAGTATCATGCATGGAATTCTACTGATATCAGAATCTGTACCTTTCTAATCAGTTGTATAGGTTCACTATTCCTTCAGCTATGAATTATTCTATAATCTAATGTAATCAAACATATTTGTGTAATACAGAGTTGATCAAACACAATAAAATGAAGCAAAGAAAATTACAAATAAAAGAAGATTAAAAGTGTCAAAGATTCCAATTTAATTAGATTTTTGACTTATCTTCCTCTACTTTAAGCATTCCCTGTCAAGGAAGAGTTTTTTTTTGTTTTGTTTTGTTTTGTTTTGTTTTGTTTTGTTTTGTTTTGTTTTTACAGGATATATTGAATCTACCAATGCTATCTCTGTGCTTACCTCTAGTTTTACAGACCATTTCTCTCCTACCTTAAGGTATCTACCTCTTCTCAAAGCCACTAATTCACACACTTATCTCATTTTCTTCCTAGCCAGACATTGTCTGAGGATTAAATCCACCATCTTGGCCTTTCCTTGAATTTTCTCTTTCAGTGCCAAGTAGAAAAATGTTCTCTAAGTTCCATTTATCAAATGTACTACTTATTTTTTTTTCTCTTGATGTATATGGACTAGGAAGCATTATGCCACTTTGACAGTATGATGATACAGTGGTTACAATTTATACAATTGGTCATTAGCTTTTCTTTAGGCTACCAAGTTAAATACAAGTGTTTTTCCTGTGACTATTATAAGTAGATCAATCTTCCTTAAGAAAGTTTAGATGGACTTCCAAGATATCAATTTATTACTACTGAATTTCTCAATTTTATTACTGCTTCATCCAAAGAGGTTAATGAGCATCTATTAAGTTTCAGGTACTAAATTACAGTTTCTCTAACTCACACATTAAGCTTTTTGTTTCTGTTGAAGAAAGACAATGGCTTCTAATTTTTATGACACATAGTCTATTTTTCCCTATGTCTACTTCAATTTGAATTTCTGCTTAGGCATGTTGAAGGAAAATTGTTTGCTCATCTTCACAATCAAGACTAGTTGTAGCCACACAAACAATGTGTTCTTACTCCCCACACCCTCTTGACACAGGATCATCTCTTATTTCCCCACAATGAGCATTAATTTTTTATTAATAACAAATAATATGATATTGTTTATATATCTTTCATCTTTATTAACTCACCATTCATAGACATTTTTAAAACATAGATACACATCTGTAGCCTCTCTTCTCTCTTCTCTCATTTTAGCTTAAGAAGTAAGTTCTCGACAAAACATTCCCATAATATTCCTGGTGGAAATGAAGTCTCTTATAATTCTAAATGTCATTACATCTGTAGTCTTAATCTCTCATCTTTTCTTATATTTTTCTTTTGTTGCTTGTATTGTTTCAAAACTTCTCAAAAGAAACATGGTGGGTGCATAAATGTATGTTAGGTGTTCTTTTTTTATTTATTTACTTTTTCCATCCATCCAAAAAACATTTTTTCAGTACCTGCTTGCACCCAACATCAGGCTCAGTACTGAGAATCAGGCAGTAAACCAGATTCACAAGTTCCTTGTCTTTCAGGATCTTATGTTCTGGGAGGGCAAAAGAAGAGTGATGACATAACAAATAGATAAATAAATAAACTAATAAGGCATTTAAGGCTTATGCTGAGTGCCTTGAAGGAAATAATCAAGATGATGAAGTTATAAAAAAAAATCCAAAATGTAGACAGCTGTGTTAAGAGAAGTCTATACCAAGAAAGTGATATTTAAGCCAACACCTAAAAGATAATAATGAACCATCTACACGAAAAACAGGAGAGAAGCATCTCAGGACCAGGAATCTTTGAGGAGCAGAAAAAGAGCCAGTGTGGCCAAAGTCCTGGAGGCACATGGCTCCATGACCAAAAAGACGTTTTTACTTTATTTCTTAGGGCAAGTCCTCAATAATTTTAAGTTGTATACTGAATAAAGTAATGTGCAAATATATCTGTATTACCTGTATACTTAGTCCACTATGATTAGTCCCTAAGTTTAGCAACAGAGATCTTTTACCTTCTAAGCTGTTAGTCCTGTGTTTTTCAGTCCTAAACATTTGGAAACAAAGGATGTCACTTTAAAGCTATTCTTGCACAAGTTCTGGGCAGCTCAGTTCCACCATACTTGGTACCCATTGCCCCCATCCAAATGTAAATAGTTCAAAATGTGTGACTAGTACAGCTAGAGTCCCTGTGAGACTTGCCTTTTTTCCTTTCTGATAGCGTGAGAAGAAATTAAATCCCAGAGTTGTGTGAATTTCTCATTTTTCTCTTAAGTTCGCCTTTTTGAGTTGTTCCAAACCCTGGTGGGCTTTCTATGACCATGCCACCAAAAAGCCATTTTGGGGGGCCATTCTAAAACTAATGTGAAAAAAGCAACTTGGAGACAAGAATCATGTCTTTTGAAATTTTCCAGTTCCACTACTGTAAGCTATTATTTGCTGTTCTTCCAAGCATGATATAAGCAAACCACAACAAAAGCTTTTGTTAGGAGCCAATTTAATAGCTGAAAGGTTGGTCTTTTAAAAAATGAGGGTGGGAGGAAGCATCAAAGAACTACGTATTGCAACTGGCATTGGAATCACGGTGTGCTGTGAATTTGGAGAGCAACATCAGGCACATCAATAGAGAGTAATGTGTTTACAGGAGGAAGTGAGCTGCA
>RJWT010012245.1:0-22616 GCA_004365215.1 Cuniculus paca
TTTTTTTTCATTTTTTTCCGTCTTCCTCTTTTATATTTTCTTTCGTTATCTTCAACTCTATTGACTCTTCTTTAAATCCACAAAGAAGGTTTATTTTAACATTCTTGTCAAAGTGCCATAATATTGTTATATGACCAAACTATGCGTTGCCTAGAACAGTCCTTAAACACAAAGTAATACCCAATTTATCTCTGTGTCCTTTTATTTTTCTTGTTACTTTTTCTCACCATGTGAGCTATTAAATGCTCTATCAGGCTACTTATTTATAGGATCTGGATTGATACTGCTGTCAGGAATGTGAGAAAATGTCCATCACTCTTTCATTTTGAAGTCTTGTCTGGGTATATCTGATTCCCCTCAACACCAAAGTTAGCTCTTCTGGCCTTGAGCTATGCTAGTTTTGAACTGCGAGCTTTCTGCCCTTTTGGATTTAAATCTGGCACCTGATACTCATGTAGAAGGCACAGGAATGACTCTGGTCCCTAAGCATTGCTGCCTTGCATGTCAATGTTCACCATGTTTATAGCCTTTGTAAACTTGATGCTTTAGCACTGACTCTAGGTACATATGTTAAACTGTTTCTGTACAGTGCAATGATATGCCCAAGTTACCCTGTTTTGGTCTCCTGCCTCTGCCACCATCTCCCACCCTTGGGCAGACGATTCTTCCTTGGGACGTACCTCAGAACTAAATCAACCAGTCCAGATCTACAACCCCAGACACCTCCTTTGTTGGGCTGTTACACTCTTTGGACACTATGTGCTTGTCCAGATTGCCCCAGGATCAGGTACCCAACAACTAGGGAGTGCTTCCCTTCCCCAGAGCACACTAATATGAAAACTAGCCAATCTTTACTGTGCTTACCCTATGTTGCTCTTTCTTTTCCAGTGAAATCATGATAAAAATTATTTCCCACAGATTTCCACTCCATTCTGCCTCTTGAAAGATGCTTCTGCTCTCCCATGAGCCTGCTTTCCCTTATTATTGAATACCTCTTTTCCTTGAGAATTATAACAAGCATTTTCAATGGCAATCATTGCCAGATCTGCTGACCTTACAATAACACACATTTCCTATTAATACAGTACATTTTAAAATAATTTTATGCAGGTGAAAAGACATTTGCTTACCTGAACATTGATAGTTTGATGCATTGATGTCTACTTACTACTTTAGATATTATGATAAAGAAATACTGTGTAACTTCAGAACCACAGAGAAGCTTATGGGTGTTACTTTACTCAGATTCTTGGTACTATAACAAAAATACCCTTACACAATTAACTTTGTGAAATTAAAATGCAGATGGGCTCTGTGGAAGACTTGTGGAGTAGTTGCCAGAAAATTTAATTCACATAAAGATCTATCAAAAGCATTGTATTGGATAATTCTTGGTAATACATTTTACTTCACCAGCTGTATGTGTGGTGTCCCTAAGGTGTATTGTCTAAAAACTGCAGAACTATGATTTAGCACTGGGGTAAGATCCAGTCTTATTACTGAAATTTTTTTGTGAAAGTAGTGTTTGAATACATGTGGACTGGCAGTGTTCAAATGCAACATATTATCAAAAACTACTTGAGTGTTTACATTAGAAAAGTATTACAGTAAAAGACACATTGCCACTTTTCTTCACTTCAGATACACATATTCTATCATTCTTGCTGCTTTTGGAAGCTGTTCTGTAGGTTCACTTTTCTATCATTAAATGAATTCTCTGGATGTCCCTGAGTACTGGATTGATTCATAATGTTTATATTTTCATGGTTATTTTAACTTTGGAGAAGGACCATGTCTCAGTCATTTTCTCATCACTGAGCACAATACTTGACACACACAGTTTAATGAAAGAGGTCTCTTTTGACTTACAGTTTGTAGCAGTTTCAATTCATAGTTAGCTGGCTCCAAGACAAGATGGCATGAAACCTGGACATAACTGACAGGAAGCAGAGAGAGTAAAGGGAAAACCTAGAGGAGGGCAGATAAACCCTACATGCCACACCTCCAATCAAGCCCCATGTCCTCTCATCAAATTTCACTCTAAGACCCTTAAAATCAATCACTTTCTAAAAGACCTGCCTATAAGCACATAAGGCTCCTAGGGACTCCTAGATATAAACCATAAAATTCTGCCCCTGGCCTCTAAAAATCTCATGTTCATCCCTTATGCAAAATACATTTAATCTATCTCAAAGAATTGCCTAATAGTTCCAGTATTCTTGAAAAATCCAAGCCCAAAGTCTCCTCTGAGATTTAAGGCAAACTCTTAGCTGTGAGCACCCATAAAAATAAAAAAGAAACTTAAACATTGGTGACATAAAATGTTAAAGGGAAAGCATTCATATTCCAAAAGGGATAAGTAAGATGATAGAATGCAATAGGATCAAAGCAAGACTTAAATTCAGCAGGGCAAACATTAAATCATGTGCCAGTGCAAGCTATGGCAAGATGTGAACTCCAAAGGGCCTTGGTGGCCCCACACCTATAGCATTGCTGGTGGTTGTAGCCTTCATGACCTCTCACTTAGGCTGACTTTGCTCACTCCCTGTGGCTTTCCTCAACCAGGTATCCCATATTTTTTGGCTTCTCTAACCTCCTGGGGTCTCTTCTGTACTTTTGACTTCCTGCTTACAGCTTCATGCCCTATCAGTTTCTGCCCTATCAGAAACATACTGCCTGGTCTCACAGTCCTTCTAAAATCTGGGTGGAAGACCACAGCTGTTACATTCTGCATACCTGTAAAACCCACACCATGTGGATTATACCACAGTCTGCCACCAGCTCAAGCAGTGGCCAAGCTCCCTTGAAAGGAAGCTGCAGAGGCTTCTGAGTGCCTGGATGGCTAAATACTCTGAATTGAATCTCCCTGAAGAACCACTTGCCTAGCCAGGCATCCCTTCTGAAGCAGGGTGCTCTGGGATCTCTTCTCAAGTGAAGTTTTTTACTTTTACTCATTTGAACCTGTGGAGAATGGGGTCTTGCTGGTTTCTGACATGCCCTCAAGGCATCTTTCCTATCATCCTGATCCCAAATATTTGGCTTCTTTTCAATGGCAATATTTTCTCTTTTATTTTGTTAGTACATGTTTGCAGTATATCATGAATATATTTATATTCATTGTGGGTAGTTGGTACATGTACATGACCCACCTTTTTTTTATATTCCCTTCCCCTTCAACCCTCCCCCATCTGAGTCTCTTAATCCCCTTCTCATTTGCTGAAGAACCATCTCCCTACTTCCTATTGTCTATATTCTTGTTCTTTGACTTATACTTGGGGTTTCTCACATAAGAGATACCATACCATTTTTAACCTTGTGTGTTTGATTTATTTCACTTAATATTATGGTCTCAAGGTGCATTCATTTTTCTACAAATGACTGAAGTTTATCATTCTTTATGGCAAAGTAATCCTGCATTGTGTATAAATAACACATTATTTTTTATCAATTTGCCCTGTTGAGAGACACATAGGTCACTCTCACAACTTAGCTATTATGAATTGTGTTGCTATAAACATTGGCATGCATGTGTCACTGTAGCCAACCACTCTCAGTTCTATTGCAGGTCCCATCTTTAACAAAGGTTTCTTTCTGGCCAAACCAAAACCTTTTAAAATCATACAGTTGTAATTTTTTATCTACATGTACAGTTATAAAGCAGGGTCATAATAATAGCCATGCCCCAATAATAGCCATGCCACAGCCTCAACATTAGGTTACCTTGACATTTCCTTTGTTGTTGTTAATCTCAGTCTCCTTCAAAAACATGAGTAAAATATAGACATATTTTCTGCCAGACATAGAACAGTTTTCTGTGGGAGCATAACATACATGACCTAGAATCCAACTGCCAGTGGAATCCTTATTCCTAACTGAAATGACCCAAGGTTGGCCTTTCAGGTCTGTGTTTCTATCAACATTTGGTCTTCTAGCTCTGATCAGAACTTCCCATCAAGCTTAGATTACAGCATTCAATGTCATACAAACCATTTCCTAAGGCTCCTGAACCAGTAGTAGTATGACAACAAAGACCCCCATTCTCTAGTACCAAAGTGTGTCTTAGTCACTTTTCTCATCAACGAAACTCTATACCTGACACCCACAATTTAAAGGAGGACAAGCTTGTTTTGGCTCACAGTTTATAGATATTTTGGTCCATAGTCATCTGGCTCCAAGAGATGGTGGCATGGCACAGGGGCTTGGCAGAGGAGAGTTGCTCACCACATGGCAGACAGGAAGCAAAAGAGTGAGGGGAAGAGCTGGGGAGTGCGACAAACCCTTCCCGACCACAGCTCAAGAGAGTCACCTCTTCCAAACAAGCCCCAACTCTGGCCGTCGCAGTTAGCTATAAAGCCCCATAATCCTAATCATCTTTCAAAAGCCTCACTGATGACCACATGAGGCTCTTGTGGGACATCTAGATATAAACCATAGCAAGCCAAAAGTTACATGGTCCCAGATCTGGGAATAAAGTGGTTAAGAACATCCTGTAATGCTTTCATTTGTCAGAAATTACCATAACGGATTTTAATTTGTTGAGGACATCAAGACGATCATGAGAATAGCTATTGTAAGACTGCTTCAGAAAGTGGCAGAAACAATGGCATAACATGTTCCCTGGAAGTAGGAGTATTTTGAGGGCAATATGTCAGTGTGTCTTTTACTTCAATATTTTTTTAAATTAAAAAAATCATGTTACATTTTAACTACCCCTCTATAAGTCATAAGGTCAGAGCGCTGTTTCTGGGTTATGTTAAAAGACAAGATACTAGCTAGCAATAGAAAGAACCATTATTCTAGTAGAAATATTCATGACTTCCTTCATATTTCTAAGAAAGTTGTAAATGTTATCATGTAGTATGTTTATGTCTTTTAAAATTTAAATTCCAGTTTCTGTGAATGGGAATATTATGGAAGCAAGCATATTAAATTGCTATTTCTCATAGCTAAATGCATTTGAAGAGCACAGAACTGGGATTACAAATGCAATTTCTGAAATCATGCTGTATCAACTGGAAACATTTTTCAAGTTGGGAAATTGGATTGACTATATCATAAAATATGGCAATTGCATAGAAGCTTAAAGATGTGCTATTTTTAAACTTTACTAATTATGTTCTGATATGCTTATAATTTTTTGACATGTGCATGCCCAGTGTTAACGAAATTTAAATTCATCCAGTGAACATTTACAAATGTGTATTTCTGAGAACTTATTAGCAGACAAAACTAGACTAGGTTGAAGAGTGCGGGGAAATCTCTTCTTGGGAATTACTAGGGATTATTCAATCTGAAGTTATGGCTATACTGTAAAATTTAATGCATACACATAAAAATGCTAACATTTAGAATCTTTTCAGGTAGCTAATGAACAAAATGTTTTTCTAAAGAATGACTTTTTAAAGAGGAATTTCTACCTTTTAACACAAATCTGGAGCATTATATTGAACCTCTGAGTATCCAAACATTCAAAAAGAAGAGCCTTTGCATAAATCTGACTACAAAGCCACTGCACCTCACAGTACTGGTGGGATAACAAACACATTAGGAAGTTAAACATTTCCATCAGTGTGTAATTTATCTGTGGTAAAACTGTCAGAGGAGCAATTTGAAGATGGAGTAATAATATCCTTTTTCCACAAAATTCATGAAACATGTGGAGAGTGATCACAGTTCTAGAGTTTCACCTGATGAGTTACTTTGTCTTCATGTAGAATCAAGGCCATTACCACACACAGAGTAATTTCTCTTTTGTGTAGAGTAAACTCTTGGGAAGAAGAGTTGAGAATTCTACAGTAACTGGTCAATGTAACATTTTAAGTCTAATCAAACTACCAAAAACCAATTGCAAAAAACATTCAAAACTCATACAAATCAAAATACAAGAAACTAAAAGAGAGACAACTGTTCATGTATAAGCAAACATAAATATGGCTAAATTATTTTATGTCAAGCTTGTACTATGCAATTTTGAATCTGTTTCTATTTAGAAATATATTGTGAATATTTTTATGATTTTAAATAATCTTCTATTAAATCGATGCATTGAGGGGAGCAATCAAGAGAACTTTTTTCCCTAATCAAGTTCTAAAATTTGCAATGCAATCAAAATTATTGGCAGATAGGGACAGTATCCCATCTTTCATAATGTTAAAGACTAAATAGGAACATGTAGCTTATAAGTGCAGACAGTGAGGCTTTTTAATACTGAATCCCAAATTAAGCGGCACACCCACCTGACAATTCATCCTTCTATTCTACTGAAAGACTTCTGCAGGATTCCTCTGAAGGCAGTGTTAAGTACTGGAGGCATAAAAGACAACTAAAGCTATCTGTAGGAAAATTCACCTTAGTTATTTTCAAATATTCACTACTATAGCAGTATTCTGATACACACTGTTGGCCTATATCTTTGCATTCTTAATTATTAAGTTAGATTAATTACTAGCTATTGAATGGCTAGAAATTTATTAGTAAATTTCCCTCTACAAAAGCAATCAGCACTTAAATGTCTATAAACTTTACTTTGAAGTATAGCACCCTTAAAAAATTTTTGGATTCATATTACCCTCAGTATTACTTTTAGTAATTCTTATTAATCATTTTAAATTTATGTTTTAAAAATACATGATATATATACTCTACGTATTTATTTGAATTAACATTTTGTTTATATTTAATGGCCATTTGCATGTCTTTTTAGTGAATTACTTTTCTAGATTAATCTTTGATTTTTAACTAGTAATAGGCTATATTTAATTCTTAAGATTTTCAATATATAATTCAAATGTACAAACGTGTTTTGCAAAATGGAAACATTATTCAAGGATTTTAATACAAATTCTAATATACTTTCATTGCTATAATAATTAAGGAAATGATATTCAGTGTTCATCCTGAGTTCTGAAGATGCACATTTGCAAATGTCAACTCTAAAATCTTAATCCAAGGAGATTTTCTCAAAATGGAATTGAGTTCCACCACTATACCAAAGTTATCAATAAATCTAATCTTATGAACTACTCATCCTAATGTTTAACACATGAAATAAAATACATGATGTCTTCCTCCCTTTAGAGTTGTTTTTTACCCCTCTGTGGCTATTTTCTCTTTAATACCATTTATCTGATCATTTCTCCATGAACTACAGCCAATTTTAACGTATGAAACCTGGGCAATGTATTTCCCTGTCAACACAAACTTGCAGTCTCTTCACTGGGCCCTTGAACTTTGAAGTGATACAGATTGTGTAAACAGCGTTTTTCCTTCCTAATCCTTTGTGGAAAATCTTATTTATGGTTCTTATCAATCAGTATGCTCTAGTTCTATTTCCTTTTCACAACAAAAATAAATATTTCTCAAAGCATTGACCATCACTAAATTGAGTTCCCTTTGGCTACCAGGGAAAATCATGCTGTCATATCTATTATGTGTGATCTGTTATGACCTTCCTACATTAACACACGGCCTCATTACAACACTAAGCATTTTATTTCCTCTTTAATTCTCAGTGGGGCACAAAATATATTAACCCATTGACATTTTTCCTAATAAAGATAAGAGAATGAAAGTAATGCTCTGAACCTGACATTAACATTCAATGGGTTCTGTTGCTTCAAAAAGGCAAGTGATTACTTTGGAGTGGTTTGTTATTTTCTAAAAGTTGTCCCTTGAAAATAAAAAATATGCAAATGAATATGTAAGTCTAGTACAATTGTTACTTGTGCACTTCGGCCACTGGTCATCTTATTTCACATTAGTCTGTGAGAAGTGGGTCAAGCCACAGGGGTAATTTTCCTCAGGGAAGCCAGTGAATGCAGTTTTACAGATGGGAGGCCACCTAGAAACATATTCTAAGCAAACCCACTTCAGATGAGTGAGTTTGTGGATAAGGCAGAAAATTCATAGAAGGGCATAAAAACCGTTTGGGTACCAAGTGATTTAGGAGCGCGGAAGTGCAATATCTACTATCACATTTATAGGTCTTGGCTTTGAAATATTGTCCAGTTTCTTTTTCCATCTCAGTCACTAGCTGAGCTACCAGGGGGAAAGTAATACTTATCTCTCTGAGGCCTTTGGGGCTTATTCATTCTTTTAAAAGTGGGAGCTTTGGTGGAAAATCATTAGTCATTGCCTAGATTCTAAAGAGAGGAAACCTCATCCACTAAACAATGACCATTTTGCCATTTGCAATGAACCATTCGACTGGGGATTTTTTGTTGTTGTTTCTTTGAGCTGAATGAGGTTATTCATCACTTTATCTTCCCCTAGGGCTAGTTACTTTGGAGCTTACTGAATAAAAGAAAAGAAAGGAACAACCGAAAAGGAAAAACGGGTGCAGTTTTTTCACTAGCCGAATTATAATGATTTGTGAGTTAGCAACAGAACTAGTATCAATGTTTGTGTTGCATGAATCACTGTATTAGTTTTGAGATATACTAGACTTTGTGTAGGTAAACTTTCAACTTATAGGTGGTGCGTATGTGCCAATGGCTTCCTATTCAGCTTAAAATAAACCACTCACTCACAGCGCCTACTGGGCTGTGTATAACCTGCTCCATCATCCCATTTTGATTGTAACACCTTTTCTGTTTGTGAAACACATCAATCTCATGACCATGAAATTCTCTTCTAGCAAAACTCTTATCCATAGAAATGTCATATCTGGATGCACATGGTCATTTAGATCATCAGTTAGACTTCAGTTAGGGAGGAAAAACTTCTTCGAGTATCTCACATGAAAATACTGCCCCTCTAGCTGGGTGTGGTGGCTCATGCCTATAATCCCAGCACTCGGGAGGCTGAGACAGGAGGATCGTTGTGAGTTTGAGACCAGCCTGGGCTACAAAGTGAGCTCAAGGCCAGCCTGAACAGCATAGTAAGACCCTGTCTCAAAAAGACAAGGGCCAGGGATCTAGCTCAGTGGCCTAATAGCCTGCCTGGTAAGCACGAGGTCATGAGTTCAATCCTCAGTGCTGCAAAAAAAAAAGAAAGAAAGAAGGAAGGAAAATACTGCCCTCCCAGAAGTTTAATATAACTAATTTTTGTTTTTCTTCAAGCCTCTTCAGAGGAGCAGCATCACGTTTACTTTTATGTGTACCCTTTCATTGTCTGTCTCAATATCTACTGGATAATATCAAAGAGAAGCCTCTTTATTTGTCTTGTTCTCAGTGCCTCTCTCTAGCACCTGTAGGAGTGCTTCACACAGAGCTAGTCCTTCACACAGAACTGCTGAATGTGCAAATGTGTGTACAATTGTTCAAACACACGATTTTATTATCCAGACATCAACTACTTTGAGACCACTGCTGACAAATTCAAGAGAACCCAGACAAATCTTAATTCTGTAACTACAACAAAATGTCCAATCCAAGATTAAGGTGACACCATAATATTCAGGGTTGAGTTCTTTCTTTCTTTCAACAATTTATATTGAATTGAATATTTACTTTATGTTGGTCTCTTATGGTCCAGTGATAAATAGGATAGACATACTCATTGAATTCACAGTCCTTTACCTTACATTAGTAGCAAAAAAAATAATTAGGCAAGCAAATATAATTCAGTATGATAAATTCAACTAGAGAGGAAATGGTGCATTGCCTTAACTAGAACACCTACCTCAGTTCAGGGAGATTGGTAAAAACTCTTGGAGAAAGTCTTTCAAATCAGAGTCTCTGTAAAAAAGAAGCCAGAAAATATGAGGTTCAAGTTTGAAGACAAAAATTGGAAGTACTTAAGTGTTTGGATTTATGCACATGAAATGGGAAGCAGTCAAAGCCTTAGGGAAGAAAAGATAGTATAAGTAATTTTGTGCATGTGTGTGTTTGTGTTACTGAGGACTGAACTCAGGAAGTGCTATGTCTTAAGTCTTCTTTATTTTTATCTTGAGTCAGGATCTTGCTAAGTTTCCCAAATTTTCCTTGAGCTTGAAATTGTCCTGCCTCAGCCTTCTGAATAGCTAGGATTACAGGTGTGTGCCATCACGCTATGTGGATTTTAAAAACATCACTCAACCATATTTTACTAAATATGCTAGATGTGAAGTAGGGAGTTAGTAGCTGCTTCCGATTAAAAGTTGTGTTAATCTAACCAAGAGAGGATGGGGCCTTCATTTGGGAAGAAGCAGAGAGGAAACTAAATTATTGTGTCATCAGTAGGCCTTTTTAATTGATTTGATATAGGAATTTAAAGAGAGTACAGTGCATAAAATACACCCAGATTTCTGGCTTGTGTAACTGGTACTTTCCATTTTGAGCTATTTGTTCAAACATAGTTATACTAGTCATGAATTAGCAATTGTATAGGTACTGGGAATATTTCTGCCAAACACGGAGTATAAGTAAGAAAAATTTAAAATTAAATATATAATATTATAGTGAGAAATATGTGCTCTGGAACAAATTAAAAGGATAAGCAGGATGAAATGCCTAGTAGTCAAGGAGGATAGTATTAAATAAATGTCTTTTTCATTCTGCTATGAAGAAAATTAGTGGTAAGCACCCAGAGCTGGGAATAGACTTCAAAGGGTGAGTAGGGACAAAGGTCCTCAGGCTTGGTGTCTTCCAGGAAAAACGGAAAGGTCATTATTGCATATTAGAAGCCAGGACAGCAAGAGGAAAAGAACATTAGAGAATAGCTGAGAGTCTGTTCATGATGAGCTTTTTAATCGTCAAGCATTCATCAACCACTGAGGCATTGGAGGGTAGGCTGTGAGATAGTTTGGTACAGATGTTGCTGAAGGCATTTGAATGTAGTACAAATTCCTGGAAGCAATGCCCTTAAATCTCTTCTACAAAGTCTGAGATGATTCTGTGACCCTAAATCAAACCTAGTCTTCATGATCCCCTATATCACACCCACATCTGGATTAATACAAGATTTTATTTGTTGTTTCCAAATAGGATCAGCTTCTATTAGATCCAGCCAGTCATATAAGCATAACAATCCCTCCAGTAACTGAATAATTTATTGTCAGAGTCCCATGTGCCCATCAAAACTATTTTAAAGTCCAATTGATAGTAGTATTTGAGTAATAATGATGTGGTCTTTTATTCATAAAGAAAGACTTACACTGTAAAAAGTACACAAAGACCAATGCAATATTACATCAGAGTTAGCCTTAGGTAAAATTGAGAAGTGGAGAGAAATTTCCTGCAACTCTTTTATTCCGAGTCACCTTTGTGTCCCATTGGATGCTTTCTTCCACTGTTTGTGTTAGAATCCCCCGGCGCAGTGCTGCCAGCTGCCCCTTGTTGTGTCCTTCCAGGCCCTAAACCTCCCTGCTCAGTTCACTCAGGATGTTCACTGTCACCTTCCACTGTGAAAGCCCGACAATCGGAAGAATTTCTCTGTGCGATTTTGCCAATGAAAGACTATTTCACTATCTTGCACCCCCTCTTGTGTAAAATATATAATCTGGAGGTATTTATTTCAGACACTTTCTCTCCCGTATTTTTTTATTTTAGGCTGACATTGGAGATTACAAATCTCATGTAAAACAACAAAGGAGACGTGAGAGTCCGGTGGGGTTTATGAATGAAGCCTGATGTGAAAAAGAAAGAGATTTCCACCTGCATTGTCTATTAACAGTTCCTTTCCAGAGATGCTATATATTTTCAGCCTGTTATAGAATCCATAACGAACTCAATGTCAGATAGTGAACAGAAGAGAAAAAAATTGTATCCTCATGTGCAAAAATAGTACTTAAATGGTCAATATCTGGTCTCTGTACAATACTCCAGAAGATTTTCTGGTACCAGAAAAAATCCCATTTTAGATTTTCTCTGAAATTTTTGCCAGTAGCTGCTTCATTGCTTAAAGTTCTTATTTCCTCTACCAACAACATCAAGACCAAATTCAATCATTATAATAATCTCAGTATAGAACTGTGTATACACTATCATTATTTAAATACACACACACACATAAAACACAAAACATATGTTTTTGGATAGTATTCCCCCAACTTGTTATTCTTTTTAACAAGAAATTGGACTATCCATGTATTTAATTTAATTTGTGTGTTTTGTTTTTCTGTGTGTCCTCAAAGGCCTTCATGCAATGAGTGCATTTTTAGTAAATTGCATTTGAAATAAATAAATAAGTAATACTGGTTCATTACACTGGGTCTGACTTTTTTCATGGTAGAATTAAAATGAATGAATATTTAGTACTATTATTTAAGTCATTCAAATGTGGATTTTTTGGGAACTTTTTAACCTTATAAATGGTAACACTATGAGACGCTCCTCTTAAGGAGTAATCTTAGAATGTTCAATTGGGATAACAGTTAAACAGAAAAATTTTCTATGAGCCTATGTTCTTTCTCAAATTATTAATGTGATGAAGATCTAGTATAGCTTATTTACTTTTTTTGGTGAGGGGAGAGTACCAGGAATTGAACTCAGGACCTGATACTTGCCAAGCAGACACTTTGCCACTGAGCTAAATCCCTGAGGCCTTAGTATGGCTTATTTACATTGAAGTGTGATATGATCTTAATCACTTTCTTGTTTCTTGGACACAATATGCGGCACCCACAGTTTAAAGGAGGAGAGGTTTATTTTGGTTCACATTTGCAGTCAATGCTCTATAGGTTCAAAGGCAGAAGAGGCGTGGCACAGGGCATGTAGGAGGAAGAGCTGCTCCCGGTCACGGCAACCAGAAAGCTGAGAGCACAGGAAGTTGCCTGGAAAAAGACAGCCCCTTCCATTTCCACCCTGAGTGATGCTCCTCTTCCAGCCAGAGGCTACCTCCTCACAATGAGTCAGATACACCTACCCTGTGATCCAATCACCTCCCCGAAGGTCCATCTGGGCATACATGGGACTCATGCGGGACATCTAGATAGAAAACAGCAGCGTCCGTTGGAGGTTTTGGTAACCAAAAATTGTATAATTTTTCTATTTTGCCCCCTCTCACCCCAAGATCAAATATGTCCATGAAGTGCTCATTTTGATAAGGAATTTCAAACTTAATGACATTATAGACTTTGGAATTGATAACAATAACGTTAGTCTCACTTTTCCCAAATTTTTCTAGGGCCTCAGCAAAAGTTTTTCATTCTGCATTGTTTCATGCAATATTTATTCGTCTTATTTTTCTCCTTTGAAGACAGAATTTTGGCACAATT
This sequence comes from Cuniculus paca, assembly GCA_004365215.1. Classification (NCBI taxonomy): domain Eukaryota; kingdom Metazoa; phylum Chordata; class Mammalia; order Rodentia; family Cuniculidae; genus Cuniculus; species Cuniculus paca. The sequence continues at coordinate 13,136 of RJWT010012245.1, forward strand.
CCTGGAATAAGAATGAGGGAGATAAAATGCACACGCTAAAACATTAGATGGACATATCTTTAGAAAATGAGTCCAGTGTCTGAATCCCACAGATATTTTAATTGCTTATTAACATTTTAAACTGTCTTATGAATGCACATTGGAAAGATATTCTTAAAATCATTTTTCAAAACAACAAAAAAGTACCATAATTGTCCACTTAAAATCATTAAAAAACATTAGCTATCAACTTTAAGGAGGCATAAACTTTGGAATGGTCCTATTTATCATACATGAATATATCTATATTATATATATAGTTCAATATATCAATTCATAAAGCACATATATAATCACATCTTTCAGTATTAAATATGAGAAAATTAATTAAAAATTCCTCTTTTACTCAGATTTTTAATGCATCTGCCTGTGTCACGTTAATTGGAAATAGCTTTATGCTGCAAAGAAGAAAACAGTATACTTCCCATTATAGGAAGAGTAGTCATAGACGTTTCAGTGCCTTGTTCTACATCTTTTAACTTCAGCATCCTACATTTTTACCAGACATCAATTGTTTTCAAATTACAATCTATAAAAGCAGATTTTTTCTCAGAAGTATGTGAATGATACTGGAGATACCATCTTTAAAGCCTATTTGGGGAGAACCATGTTTTCTTTTCCCTAGTGTTTTCAAATATGTTGATACAAACCAGAGCAACACTACTGCTGCTGTTCTAGAGAAGCCTGAATTTTTTGGACTACTTCCTGTAGGCTGAACCACAGGTATCAATCAGTAGACTGCAGGGCAAGTCTCTGCCTTCAAGTAACTTCTACTTTATACAGTGAGTGGAGACACGGGACATGCAACCGAAGTTCAGTGTTAGGTACATTTAAATCCACTGTGAGCTTGGTAGAGGTAGAAATGGAGGAATAATATAAAGTAAAAGAAAAAAGCAGTATTGGTGTTAATTCTGGTCACAACCATTTTCAGTTGTGAATCCCAAACAAGACATTTTATCTCACTTTAGCTGAATTTCCGATTATCCAGCATTTGTTTCCCAGCGTAGATATGAATATTAAGAAAACAATCTACGTAATAGGCACCCAAAAACTAATAGTATCTTCTCTGCTCCCAAATGCGAGTTTTGAATATGAGTAATTATTGAAATAGTTGAATAAATGTGGTAAAGCTTCTGAAAGTAACTGAGTTTAATAGGAATATAATACAATATGATATAATTCTGAGGGGCTCGGAGATTCATAGACGGATGGAGAGAGTACGGGGTTGAAAAGAATAAGAAAGCTCAGCCACTGGTTTTTTTCTTTGGGTTTTGAACAAAGGCATGAGCTGAGGCTTCATGAGAAAGCTACAACCTGGGGTACTGTATAGTGCTGATGCAGCTAAGGAAGGACCTGTCTCACAAGAAACACTTGGAGTCTCATAAACCTTCTTCTTTGACTATAGAGGACTGTGCCATAGCTAAGAAGAGGCAGTCTCACTGGGAATAAGAACAGTTGTAAGAATTACGCCAAGTAGTACAAATAAAGTACTAGCATTGTACCTGTTGTATAGTAAACAATGCATGTTGATTTTTGTACTTAGAGTTGTTATCTATCTTGTAAGTTACAGCAGAACATGAAAATATGTAGGGAAAATACCTCTCAGTATTTGCTGGAGGGGTGGTGGCACTGATTTCAACTAACTTTCCAGAAAAAGTAATGGCAGTGAGTTTTAAAAGAACTGGCAAAAGTCAGTTTATGAGATGTAGATATGTATTTGGAACTCAGAATTTACCTTTAAATCCCCCTACCTCCTACCTCCTTTAGACAGACAGAGAGAGCGAGAGAGAGAGCATTTTCTAAGATATATAAGGCAGAAGTTCAGCAAATACCCTTGAATAAATGAATAACTCAATGCATGAATAAAGTTCCTGAAATAGAGAAGATTGGGTACATCAATCCCCTCATTTTCTTTAAGGTTAGTCAAGTTTCATGAACAAAGTTTCTTGCAGAGACAGGGATTGACCAAGGAAGACTGCTTCTGCAGCATGATTGACATTCATACTATTTTGATTCCAGGGGCACATACACCACGCTGTTAGGTTAGCCAGTGAACAGACATCCTAGCTCACAGACCAGTAAAGCAACTTTGGCTCTGAGATAGTTGCAGTACATTAGTTAGTGTCCATGAAGAGAAATATGTTTTAAACTTGAAGAACCTCTCATAGCCTTGGAAACTATTTCATTATATCAGATTTTTGTGGAAGAATGATTCTGATGGTAATATTATTATGAGTTATTTTAACATCTGCATTTCCTTTTTAAATTTATTGAGATATGAGTGTCTCCTTCTATACCATTTATTTTCAATTTTTTAATACCAGAATGGACTCTTGCTGCACTAGAGAAACTGCCTCTGGCTGTATTCCAGTCATCTGATATTTTTCACAGCTGCTGGACTGTCTATCGATCTGGTCACCTAAGGTGAGGGAAAAAACAAGCTCAACAAAAATTGTATTCAAAGCTCCTGTGATCATTTTTTCCCCTTTTGTGCCAGCCGGAGGACAATGGGGGAAGGGATATTTCTCCCTCTCACTAGGGAACATGAGAAAATCATAGCCACACACAGTTTATACAGGTCATGCTACTACTGGAGGGAGAATAAGTCTACATTCATTTCGTATAAAAAGAAATCAAAATTGGCCCACTCCAAAATTTCATCCTTTGTCTATTTCAAAAACACTTATTCTGACTGAAAAATCAAGCAGTTCTTTTTTAATGTCATATTGCAAAGTAGCATTTGTACAAATGAAAGCCTATGAAAATGGACAAGCATTTTACTGTTCTATTGGCAAATAGTGGTTTATTCAAATGAAAAAATGATTGGCATTGATTGCCTTTAATTTAGAATAAATTCAAAATTATAGAATCCTGAAGAAAAGCATTATTGACCTAATGTTGTCATTACTAAATCCATTATTCTGAAATGAAATTTTATTTCAACCTGTTTTGTGTATCAGTACATATCTTACCGTTCTTTTGTATCAATATATTTCCCAAATACTAAATAATGATACAGTAATGGCTAAAAAAACTTGAGCAAATTTATTGTTGCGGTACTTTTGGCCACTCTGTCTTAGTGTCAGCTTCCCCCTTTCTCCTTTACAGTAAGCTATTTTGGATAAAATATGATTATTTGCAACCTCTTCAAATAGAATCTTTAGCTTCCTCTCAAATAGTGGGGTTGAAGGTCTCGACCAAAGACAGAAGAGAAATATGGATGTGAACAGCAAATGCCAGAGGGAAAGCGAGAGGGACAAAGGGCAGGGAATTAGGGTGGTCAGAAGGCGCTAAAGTAGACAGAGAAGGGCATGGGATTAAAGTTGATAGCACCCACATGGCCCAAAAGGGCAACCCTGAGACAAGGCAGGCCAAGGAGCACCTCAGGAGGGCTTGGGGCACCACCCTGACACTCTTGACTTAGAACTGGAAGAAGAATTGCCAGCAGGAGCAGAAGGAAGAGTTAAAAAAAAGAAAAACAAAAAACAAAAAACTCCTGCTTAGCACTACTTGCCTGTCACTCTTACCTAGTGACCTCTGCCTCTTCCTACTTTATTTTACATGAAAAAAAATATCATCATGCAAAAAAATCGTTTCAACTTCATCCCGATCTTTCCTCCGTCCTTAAATACATTTACATGCTCACCCGTTCCTCTTTTCTCAGTGGTTTCTCCACTCCACCATTAATATCATTTGCCCTGACAATCTGCAGCTTTATTTCATAGGTCTCTGTGTTTTTTCTCTACTTTCGTCTCCCTCTACAAAATTTCTTCCACAGGAAGACACACAAATATAATCATGCTCAAAATGCATAAAATAAAAACAGGAAAAAGAACAAAAGGCAAAAGCATATTATTATACGTTTGCTTGTGTCTTCCCCTGTGACTATGGACCTGTTTCATTTCCTCATCATAGGGTACAGTGGACGCTCTTCACTGCCTACCAAATGCATTGCCCCTCATAGGCCTTTCTGTGTTAATGAAAAGACCATTAATTTTCTTCAACTATCCATTAGAAACAACCTAGGAGGGGGATTCTACCTAATAGCTCCTAGAATTTTTCTTACTCCTTGATCCAGAGTAGATATACTTCTTAACTTGATCTTAAAAAAACTGAAAGTCCCAGGTTGTAGTACATTTTAGTAGGTGTGTGCTATGGTTTGACTGACTATCTATCTCTTCCTGGAACATAAATAATTATAGCTGTAGTGGAACACATTTTTCATCTTTTTATTGCTACGTGTTTGCAGTATATATCTATCTCCCTGTTTTATTCTCTATATTTTCTTTTTCTTTTTAAATAATATATATACTTTGAGTTTCTTGTCTTAAAACAGTTATGCAATATTTAAGTGTGTGTGTGTCTGGTTTATTTCACTTAATATTATGGTCTCAGTATATATCCACTTTCCTACAGATGACATAAATTTATGCTTCTTTACAGCAGTGTAATACTCCATTAGCCACAGTGTCTTTATCATTCATCTGTCAATGGATATTTAGTCTACTTCCAAGATGTAGCCACTATAAATAGTGCTGCTATAAACATGGGTGTGCAGCATGTATCATTGCGGTATGAGGTCTTTATCTCTTTTTGGCAGATACTTAGGAGAATAGCGGGGTTAAATGGAATTTCTAGTTTTACTTTTTGCAGGAATTTTTATAATAGTTGCACCAGTTTACATTTCCACCAACAATGTAGAAGGGTTTCTTTTTCTCCACAGACTTATGAACACTTCTTATGGTTTGATTTTTTGATGACAGTCATTCTTTCTCGAGTTAGATGAAACATCAGTCATTTTAATTTATATTCTCTCGTGGTCAGAAATATTGATGATTTTTTCATGTATATATTGGCCATTTGTATTTCTTCTGAGAAGTGTGTACTCATTTCTGATATCAATGTTTTGATTAGATCTTTTACTTTGAGGGATGTGTTTTTTTTTTTTAATTCTTTGTAAATTCTCGATATTAGTTCATGATCAGAGGAGTAGTTAGCAAATTTATTTTCCTTTTGTAGGTTGTCTCTTTACTGATTACTCTATGGATTGTTTCCTTGTTATACAGAAGCTTTTCAATTTGATATAACACATTTGTTGATTGTTCATGCTATTTCTTGTGCAATTAGAGATCTGTTCAGAAAGTCTTTTGTCTCTGTATCTTTAAGCATTGTTCCTAATTTGTCTTCCAGCAAATTAAGTGCTTCTGTTTTAATATTTATGTCTTTAATCCATTTTGATTTTTACTTTGGTACATGGTGATAGATATGGGCCTGCATTTAATCTTCTGCATGTGTGTCAACAGTTTTCCCAGCATCATTTATTAAAGACGCTATCTTTCCACCAGTGTAAGATTTTGGCTCCTATCTCAAAAATCAGATGATTTAATGTGCTTGTGGTTGTTTCTTCTTTTCTGTAGTCTGTTCCATTGATCTGCCTCTCTGTTGCTGTTCCAGAATCATGGCATTTTTATCACTATAGATTAGTAATATTACTTGAAATCAAGGATCATGATGCCTCCTCCTTTGTTTTTGTTGCCAGAATTGGTTTTGCAGTTCTGGTTCTCACTTTTTGCACTCTTGTTTTTATTTAATCTCTTTCTTATTTCACACGTCTACCCCATGACTCCCGAAGAGGTACCTAAGGCTCAGTTCACTCATGTATTGTAAAGAGGTTCCAGATAAGATACTTTCTCTTTCCATTAGTTGATTCCTCAACACTTCTTACTCTGAAATATTTATTACTTTCCATTGAAATTTTTTTGTCAAGTATAGTATGGGTCCTGGTTCTTTTTTTAATTTTAAAACTACTGTTTTTCTAGGCAATTCTGTAACACAGCACTCCTACCAGAATCTAGATAATCAAATTTTTTTTTGTCTTTTTGATATCTCTCCTTGGGGAGTTCAACAGGTCTTAAAGTAGTCATGTCAAAAATTGAATTTGTTGGTTTTCTCTTCTTTACCCTAAATTTCAGATTTTATCTTTTTCCTTTATTCATTTTACTGGTTTAACAAATATTGATAATTAAATATGCGACCATTCACTCAGTTATGACAGAAACATCATCATAAATTCCTCTCTGCCTCCCATTCCCAAAACTATTTGGTACTTAGGCTATAAAATTATTTTCAAGTCAATCCTGGCCTCTTCATCCCCACTGTTACTGCCTAAAGTCAAATTCTGTGTATCTCTTAGGCTGTTACAATGACCCTTAGACCAATCTCAGCCTCTGTTCTTATGCTCCCATAAACTATGTCTCATCATGCTTCCTGTCAAAAGAAATAGTATACGTTCTGTAATGACATTGCTTTCTCTCCTTCTAGAAAAATATCCATTTGTGCACCATTTCTTATAGTATTGAATAAATACTCCTCTAAAGAGACAATGTTACTATTATTTTTGAGTAAGCTTCATCTTTGGTCATCATATTCTTTGTCACCTTCATACTAACTACAGCAATTTATGTGATTTATTGCCATATTCTTATGTACATTTTATTTTTGGAATGCTCTTCTGTAAGTCCAATAACCTCTCTTATATCTAATTTAAATTCTATAAAGTCATCTAAGCATATTTGATCTCTTCCTTCTTTTGATCATGCTTGCCAATTATAAAAATCTATGAGATAGTAAGTTAACACATCGTATCACATGGTGCTATTTGCATGTCTTTTTTTCAAATTTTGAGTTCTTTGAAGAGAACTTCTGTCTGATTCAGCACTGAATTTCCTTATTTTCTTTTCAAAAAGGTTTGGTATTAGTCTACCTTTCATCACTGTGCCAAAAACCAAGGAAAACAACTTAGAAGGAGAAAACATTTATTTTAGCACAAGGATTCAGTCTGCAGTTATTTGACTTTATTGCTTTTGAGCCTGTGGCATGGCAGTATTTACAGTTAGGAAACGTGATAGAACAAAGCACTTCACCTCATGGCAGCTCAGAATCCAAGAAGCAGGATGTAAGGGGCCAGGGTCCCAATACCCCCTTCGAGTGCACATCGTCCTTAGACTAACTTCTTTCTACTCAACCATACCCTCTGAAGGCTCTGTCACCTCCAAGTAGAACTGAAGGCTGACAGTCAGGCCTTCAGCAGATGTGCCAGTAAGGAGCATTTAAAATCTAAGGTACAGAACCATTCCATTATGCTCAGTAATTCTAAAATATTGATCCATATCTTCCTAGAGGAAGAGAAAATATTTTCATCTCATAGACCAGTTGTAATCAGTGCACAGCAGTTCCCCAGAAGTCTCTGAGATGGATTCTGAAGATAGGTCCAAACACAACTGAGGGTAACGTGGTCAATTAGCATGGGCTTGGGAATTCTCTTTTTTGTGCTTTCAAGATTTTGTTCCTTAATATAATTAATATTATATTAATTATAGCCTGCTAAGTCTAACATTTATAGAACTACAAAATTATATTAAATATCAGAATCAAAAGGGATATAAATCTTCTTAAATATGTAGTTAGAATGACTTAAATATGTAGTTAGAGATCACCGTTTTGTTTAATATGCAAGAAATCTCAGAGTCAACATGGACAAAATAATTTCCCTGTGAAAATATAGTTAACCAAAACCCAGGCTTATTGGTGTCCAATCTAACATTATATTATAGTTGCCCATTTAACAAAAAGTCCTACAAGGGCTGGGGATCTCGCTCAGTGGCCTAAACGCCTGCTTGGCAAGTGCGAGGTCGTCAGTTCAATCCCCAGTGCCACAAAAAAAAAAAAAAAGAAAAAGTCCTACAGACAGTATAGAATCCTTAAAACTTTGAATGTGCATCATATTTTAGACAAAAAAACATGCTAGTGCCTTTAAGTATAGAAATATTATATGCTTCTCTTTATTCAAGCAGAGCTCCAATTTTCTATTGTTTAGTCTAAATTGATATGAATTATGTTAGTTACTAATGACTACAGGACTAGTTTCTGTGGCAGAGAACAATCTTCAGTTCATTAGATGAAATTGATAGAGCTTACAACAGGCTCTTACTTTAGTTTTACCAAGGAAAGATATCTGACCTTGGAATATTAGCCCATTTCTCTTCACTTTAGTTTTCCATAAAGACAAATAACTTCTAAATGTGAAAAATCAAAGTGACTTTAGAGGCTGCTTTAAATATTCCTTTCACATATATAAAGTGCTTAAGGAAATGTATTAGCTGTTGATTAGAATTTGAGAGAACGTTTATTTTGCCTCTGCATGACTTGCAAACACAGATATCCCCCACCTCTTTTCTACATTTTCTTTTCAAGGATGTTTGTGTGGCGTAGTACATCTTTGAAAATGGATATTAGTTTCTTTTATAAAAAATTCTTCTAAACTCAGAAGTCTTCTCCAGTAATGCAGTCCACTCTGATACTTTTCCATTACCATATGGGAATGAAAGATCAATTCAACCAATTCAACCAATTCAACCAATTCACATGGTTCCACACTAGGTACTGCTATTTGCAGAAGTAACAATCTGTCCTCTGCATTTGACCTCAATGCCTCTGTATCCGACATTACAGACTCCTATGCACTCACCTGCCAAACTGTGGCACAGGGAAGTATAGTAAGGCATTGACTTGAGTCTTCAGATCAGGAAATTTAACAGTGCTGGGAAAAGTCAGTTTCACATATTTACTCTGATAATCAAAATATTATTTCTTGATTAAATGAGGATGTGTTTAGAGCCTGATTCAGTCATTTTGAAATTTCATTTCTATAGTTTGTCCCTGTGAGAAACATTTTCATAAACACTACAATTACTTAACATGTCATTCTGAAACTATTGATTTAATTACCGTTTATCAACTTCAAATTCTCAGTGAACAATGATGCTTCTGCATGGTAAGCATTCCAATCTCTGATATTTTGTTTAATTATCTGAGTTTTTAAGAACTTGCCTTACACTTCCATATATTTTCTTTATCTTTTCTTAAATTGACCATTGACTAAAAATGGGAAGGCACATCTTTGAACAAATTTAAATTGTATGTATAATGCCAAAACATTCCAAGAAGTCAATAAATATTGATGAATATTATAAGAACATTCATTCCAAATATTATAAAACTATCACGTGCTTCTTGTTGTTAAAAAAAAATCAACCAAAATTTTAGAATTGGACACAAAAATGATCCTGATTTTGCTTTTCTTAAAGTTGTCACTCCAAAATTATTCTTGTATGACTATGAAGAATGAATAAAAATAGCAATCATTTGTACTTAATTACCTTTAAACACTGATTCATCCTAAATTAGAATGACAGTAAATGTCACTATTCTACATGATGCAAAGGAAAAGTATCTTGAGTCTAACCTAAGCTGTACTCCTAGGCTTACTATGAATGAAAGACTGCCTACAAGACTGATGCTGAGACCCTGGGGCAATAAGGACTCTGGAGACTTCTTGTGGAAAACTCCATGAAGCTGGAGTTCTATTATTAAAAAAAAAAAA
>RJWT010012246.1:0-22610 GCA_004365215.1 Cuniculus paca
GATGATCGTTCAAGCCCAGTCTGGGCACCTTAGTGAGACACTGAGCTGGGGATGAGACCGACTGGCAGAGCACTCCTGGATTCAATCCCCAAAGAACCTTATCAAACACTTTACAGAGATATAAGAGCATGCACTTATTGAGAGAGACAGAGACACAGAGAGACAGAGAGGCAGAGAGACAGAGAGACAAAGAACTATCATCTTAGACAAGACGTGTTTATAAAATCAACAAAGCTCCTCATGAGAGCCAGTATCAGCCCCTTGCTGACACTAAACCTCTTACAGGTACAGGCAAAGACCAAATTGCTCTCTTCCATCCCTGTCTGCCGTTCATCTTCGTTGCCTCACCCTTCCCTCTGTGGTTCTGATGTAATCTGTTCCTCAAGTCCTCCCTTCACTTGGCTGGCTTGGCCAGGGTTCTTACAGTGCCCTCCAATTGTCCACTGTTCCTGATCAAGGACTGGGAGTCTCCCTCGTAACTGCAGACTGAGCGCAGGCCTGCCCCGAGTGCTGCCTGGGTTTCTCTCTCTTGCAGAGCTCTGGTTGAACATCTGCTGTCAAACAGATGCAAGCAATGCTGGAACATCCCAGTCAACTCTGAATGTTACGACTTTTTCACTGCCTCCAGAGTGAGCAGGGTCACATATGTACTTTCAGAGTTTCTGGCTAGAAAGGACATCTGGGCAGAGAGCTGGCAGACAAGCCATCTCTAGAACTCAAATGCCCTGTTCTCCAAAGGCCTGTCTGTGCTAGGGCAGCACAGATAATAAAACTAGAACTGAACCCTCTGATCCACCCGTGGTTTGGGGTTCCACCTTTGCTGAGTGCCACTGTCCACCCTCCCTGCACCCTCACAGACACACACTACAGTCTTAGTCCACCAGAAAAGCTCCACGAACCATGTGGCCCCAAGCACTTGATGCTTCCAACAGCTTTGTCTACATAGAAGACCGGAAACACTGTCATGTGTGGCCAAACCTGTTTTGGGTAGGCTGTGGCACCGCCAACCTCAAGCTTTTGCAGAAGCAAAGAGTCTCTAAGTCTTGCTCCCTTACTGTGAAACACATGAGATGGTCGAATGCTCCCTAGGTTTTCTTCTCTGCTGATTACACCATGAAATGATGGCTGGCATACACCTGCGTACTGTCACGCTTCTCAGGGTGTCATGTGTTGGTAATAAGTGCTTACATCTTCAAAGGTGCGTTCACCACAGTCTTCTGAGATCGCCCAGGTGGGCAAAGCTGAGACCCTGGGGCGGTGGGACTCACAGAGCATGAAGTCATTCCTGCCTGTCTCTCTTGTTTTGAACCTTATGACAATTTTTCAAGCATGTGCTCATTTCGCCTCTTGTGTATTATGTCCTTCCCTATCATTGTGATATTATGTTGGGCTGGCAGCTTTATTTGGAGATACTTTTGTTCCTTGAGCCAAGAAACACAGATAGCCAAGAATGAGGTCATTCTATCCCCAAATTGCCACAGACCTCCTCACAGGCGGCTGAGCAATGGAATTTGATCAAGGTTAAGTACAATCCATGCTTCATCTTTTAACTTAAGTCTAAGTTCTTCCAGCTTTCTATTTTAATCCCAGATTAATGGTTCCTGCTCATTTTACAAATGTCTACCAGTTGCCCTGCAGTCAATTCTCATTTATCTGCCTGTGGCTTATCCAAAACACCAGGCTTTCTCCTCCTTCTGCCTCCAGCACCAAGTTCCAGGCCAGCTCCTTTAATTCTGTGCCAAAGAAATACAAACTAAATCTAATATTAGCCTAATGAGAAAAGGCTATCTGCTGCCAAAGATTCACATAATGCATCCAAAGCCGAGTGCAGGCAATTACTCACTGTTTTAGATGCTGGCACTGTTTCCCCTTTATATAATACAGCAATCAAGGTTTGCTGGGCTTCTCTCTAAGGAGTAAAGAATACATGTAGCATTTTAACCTCTTCTTTTGCCTACTTGGCCAGACTTTCAGTGTAACAGACTATATTTTCTCCCCAAATAAACAGATCATTTGTTCATTTAATGTCAGGGGAATAAAACACCCTGGATTCAGAGTTGTTAGAGTTCAGTTCCATCTTCTTGCAGTTATGAGCCACAAACTAAGTTTGGAGGTGTCATTTCAATTCTAGGGTTTCTCAGCTATAAAATGGAGGTGCAGATTTTGGAAATGAAAGGAATGAGGCAGAAATGCAAATGTGAGGAATATTCAAAGAGCTCTGACTCCTGAAACTAGCATCATGGCAGGGAAACATATGGATCATCAGCTTCATGAAAAACCATAAAAAATATGGTAATATGAAGTTTATTTGAAAAACCATAAAAAAAATATGGTAATATGAAGTTTCTTTAGAATCCTCTAGAAAAATCAGTTCTGGAAATCAAGAATCTCAATTTTCCAAAACAAAGTTTAGGCTACTTATAATGATACATCCAGAATTCCCAAACAGGAAACAGCCAGGATACTGCCTGCTGAAGGGCTGATGTTATTCCATAGCCGGAGTTGCCATGGAAACCCAGATTCCAACCATCAGAGCATGTAGGACATCACTTTCAAAAGAGACTCCTGATTATTTTGAAAACTTCTGCTTTTTATGACTGAGGCACATATCCAGCCAGGTCCGAAGACAAGGGTCAGAGACGATGTCAACCCAACTTCATCTTTCATCTTATTCCTATACCCAAAGAACTCCAGCAGTTTCTCCCGATTAGATAGGTACTGTCCAACAGAACTTTCTGCTGTGACATCCTAGGTAAATATGGTGACTCAATTCCTAAAATGTGTCTGGCACTGTCACAGAAATCTTTAAATTTTATCCAATTTTAATCCAGTTAAAATACCCATATGTGGCCAATGGCTACTATACTGGCAAGTGCCAATACAAAGTAAGTTCACACTTTTCACCTGGACATTCACACCCCATACAGCTGCATCCAACCAAGGGCTCCAGGCCCAATTTCCACAACATAAGCCCTGACTCTCAGGTACCATCTTGACAGCCACACCTTGGGCCGAGATGCTCAGGTCTCATTGCTCAGGGTGCCTTCCGTTCTTCATGAAAGAATGAATGTGTATGAATTCATGCATATGAATTTTACCCACTTCACACCACAGGTCAGGTTATGCTTGTGCTGAAACCCTCCCTGGAAACTGCTATGTGGACTACGTCTGGTCTGCAGGAGCCATGACTTGGTCTTGGGCCGAGAAGACTAGAACGGTATGAACAACTGATGGGAAGAACGCTGTACCTTTGCTGTTGTCAGAGATCCATGCCCACATCTGTGGCAGCTATACAGTCCCCATGGGGGTGAAGGGACAAAAGAAGTTGTGCCCTTGGATAATATCTGGGCTCCCTGTGAGATAAAAAGGCCATGTCTACAGTATCTCTTGCCATGTACTGGCTATGAAATCAAGCAAGCATACCTTCTGCATCTTGCACATCTAACCACAGCTGCTGGTGCCACCACACACTCGCTGTACAGCTCCCCAAGCACTCATGGCATTCAGGACTGAGGGCAACATTTATCTTTGCAGATTCACATTTCGACTGCATTCATTTTTTTTCAAGTTGGCTAAAGGCTGCCCAATAATAAATCCTAAGAAGAGCCAGGCACTCTATTGGTTTTTCTTTGGTCTGTAAGAGCTGTGGCAACTCCTAACTGATAACGTCCTTCAGAATTAGGAACCTCAGTTTCTGGTGCAGTGGAGAGCAGTGGTGTCTGAATTACTTCCTAAGAGATGTAAGAATTATTTCTCCTAGGATGGATATGAAGATGTACACAGGGATGTGTGTGTGTAATTTTTTTTAAATTGTGAAAGCAATATAAATTTCAGAGTCATTATGGTCAATTAAGCCCACTCAGGTTTTTCAGATTTCAGATTTAAACAATTCCCACTCAGACTCTAATACAAAAATACTAGAAAATGTATTTATATTTTAAAATTCATATAAAGCCTAGCTTGACATCAAGGAAGAGAAATCTCTAGGTGTCAGAAAACCACAGCAGAGAGGAAGCATAAAGCTCGCTATGGACAATGGCGTCTGGAACAGGCGAATTGTTGGACTAGTGTCAAAGCCCGGCACGGTTGGAATCAAAGTGGCAGAGCCCAAGAACCAATGGGACCTGGAACCAAGTTCTCCGGGTACATATGGAAGACTCGATCTGCACAACCAGGTGAAAGCAAACAACAGCAGCAAATTGAAACATGAATGCAATTCCTGATCAGAGCTACTGAACCCTTGAGTGCAGGCCGAGACAAATGGCAAAGTACTTCATCAGATGAGGGCCACAGGGCAGCAAAAAGACTCCATGGCAGCTCTCCACCTCGGAAAATGAATTTAACAGCAACGATGAGAAGCCACAGGAAAAAATTCTGCACACTGACAGGCAAGATACCAACCCAACAAACAGGAAAAGCCACAACTGAGCTAATAAAATGAATAGAGAAATCTGAAAAGGGCTTTAAATTAGATATAACTGAAAGAATGCAGATCTTTTTTTAAAAAAATAGGCAAATGCTCTCTCCAAATAAAACAGAAGTGCTAAAAGTGCAAGTGTCTCCCATAATCTCAAATCCAGATATAAACTACTGTCTGAAATATGAAGTCAATGTCACAGACACACAGAAGGACATTTCTACATCAACGGGGACATAAACACACTGTGGTACCCTGCCCCTCTGCTGCCCTCCCCGCTTAAAATACTACCCCAGATTTTTCTCCAGATAAATACATCCAGGCACCCCGCACAATGAAGAGGAAAAGCTGCACTCCACGGCATGAATGCACGCCACTTCTGGAGCCAGGGTCCTACGAGTAAACGCGAGGGCTATCTCCAGGGTGTTCTTATTACAATCAGTGCTATTGTAGCGATTCTTCTGCAGTCATCTTTGTATATCTGATCATTTCCTGAGGACAACTTCCTAGAAAGGGATTTACTGACCCCAGATTGTATACATTTAAAATTCTAATAACTAGTAGCAAACTGTTCTACAGAAAAGCTGTACCAATTTACATTACTGAATGGTTTTAAATGCATGTACTTCTAGCCAAAGGTTTTATTGGTGAGTTTAGAGTAGGTCAACTTAGCAGAGATTCAATTACCTAAGCAAGAAAAAAAGATGACACAACTCCACTAATCCTCTAAACACAGCAGAAGAGAAAGTACAAGTGTGTTTGTGCAGGTACACAGCAAGTTCACATTGTCTGGGGGACACGAACTGCAGGGTGTGGGACACTGCAGTCATTACCACAGGGTACTGCTGTCTGCCCTGGCAACAACCTGGGCCATCCAGTCCTTCATGAAAAAATAGGCAAATGCTCTCTCCAAGCTTTACCAAAGGTTCTGGTCTATTCACCACTAAGCATGACGTCAGTCTGACAACCCCCACAACCTCCTTCCAACTTCATTTGTTTGGGGGTTTGCTGTAGAAGGGGTGGACAAGCTCAGTCTGGTTTCCAAAGTGCAATTTATTCCTGAGGACAGACCCAATATGGGCTAGTGCATTATCAGGGACGGGCGGTATCAGGAAAGCAACTGGGAAGGGCCCTGCCAATCAAGGCAAAGCACTATGAAACAAAAATTCAGTTTTTCTATGGAATCACATTCAAAATAAACCAAAGTAATCACATCAAATCTGAGTCCAAGTTTTATATTTCCAATTTTTTACAAATAAAAAAGATATAATCTAGGTATGTTTAAAGCAGAATTAAAATCAGATTAATATCAGCAATTCATTTGTTTATTTTCCCACTCTGATGTTTAATATTGTAAGCGTCCTTTGGAAAAGATACAACTCAGGCAAACTCTGTCTTCCTAGTAAAAGAAGACCTTGGGGACATTCTTTTCCTGGCTCTTTCAAGATGCCTGGGTAGCACACAGATTGATTGAGTTTTGATGTCACAATGCAGTCCACTGACTTCAAACTATGCTCCCAAATGACAAATCAACGATCGCCAACCAGTTTCCTATGAGGCATGATTTCTCTCCACGAAAATGTCTGGTACAAAGGACCTGCAGTACCTTCCTTGCTAATTCCCCACACACAGACACACACAAGGAACCTCACTGCTTCTTAATTAAGCTAAAACAGGAAAGCAATAACGGGGACTAGTCAGAACTGTAGATAAAGCAAGAAGGATTCACATTTTAATTTGGGAGCCATTATTTGGAGAAGAAAAGAGATCAATTGTATGACAGCAAAGTGATCTTCCCACTTAAGGTTTTTCATTGGGTGCTTATACTTGCTTTCAGAGGATCCCATACATTTATTCACTTAGTGAACATTTGAAGAGAAATTCCCTTACAAGGAAACACAAAGGGAGAAACAAAAGGCCATATGAAGATTAACTCCCTCAGTTTCTAACAGACAAACTAAAATGGACATCCTCCACACCATGCACAAGACTCTCACTGATTTCTGAGAAAAGCCCCTTGGTGCCAGTTCTATCAAAGCCCTTAAAAAACAGCTGTCCTCAGCAAAGAATCGCTACCGTCAGAAACCCACATTTTGGTGTATCTTTACTAAAATGTATTTTGTCAGTTTGATGGCACCTATACTAGGCTGATATTAAAAAGGACTAAGTAGCCCACAGTAAAATACAGCAATTTTATCTTCCATTAACTAAGGCCCCGTTTATCATTGTCCCCCTCTTAGGCTGGTTACAAAGACACAACAAGCCAGTATATCAAAAGTCTCCCAAAGAGTACCATTATAGACATCATAAAGTGTCAATTATTGTAATTAATGGTATCTGTCAGCAGAAGTACCTCACACTCAAGGTCTCACAAAATATATGCTTCCTCTAGCACAAAATTACATGATCTGCTTACCCTGATGGGGTGGGGGCTATGACCCTTTTACAATTCCTACTCTGTAGATGAAGACTATGCAACTCAGAAAGCTATGGGACCTGCCTGACACTGTGAGGGGAAATTCCCAGGCGGGAGATGAGTCTTTCTTTTCGCTTTATGTGTCTATCCCACAGCTCAGAGCTCATGCTATGAGCCTCACCACAAATGTGTTCCAGTCTCATCTAAAGGGAAGGCAGCCCATATTTTCATCTATTATTAATTCTCATAAAGACACCATGCTCATTTAACCCCAAGATATAGCAGGATTAGTGACAGCACAATCGGTTCCCTGTGGCTGGACCACAACACAGCGCTCTTGACTAGCAGGTTTATCACCCACCTTCGCTGTCTCTGCCTCGCCCTGCAGTCGCCTGGGAGTTCCTTTTTGATCTGGCACCTTCTGGAAATTTCTGTTCTTAATGGGTTGAGATTCCACACCTTCGCCTTCAATTTGTAGTTGAATCCCTTCAGCACGGGCAGGGTGATCGATGCCCCGTGGACTCAGACCACAGTGGAGAGCTGGGAAAGAGGAACACATAGAACTCAGAAAACAAACCCTAGAAACAAAGAGTCGGTGACAGAAAACATCTCGGCAGGCTTAGGTAGGAAGAACAAGGCCTCTGTGAATGGAGAGGGAATGTAGCATCTGGAGACAGGATGGTAAGGGTGATACGGGGGAGTGGAAAACCCTTGGCTGGGGAAAGGTCTATGTGCACATGCAGGAAGTTGTTCAAGTTTGAGCGAGTCATTAATCTCTAGACAGAAATACCTCATCAAGCAGCTCTGCTTCTGCCTCCACCACTCAATTACTGCAGCCCCTATGGCTTAACTTACCCTTGCTCGTTCCCTGCACCCTATGCACGGCCTCCATTCTTCAAACAGCCCCTCACCCCACCACCTTGCACTCATTCAACCAGCGCTTACTGAACGCTTCCTATGTGCCGTCCCAGGAGTGCACCTGCAAACACGGACTTCCCTAGGACAGATGCTACCTTCAGAGAACTCAATCTAACACAACAGGCAGAAAAAAGAACGGTGCTTTTAAAGCAGTTATCGGTGCCACAGGGAAGAGAAAGGAAAACCAGAGTGGAAGACACAAGGGAGTCAGTCCCAGTGGCTGTAATACTTTTATTTTACTTTCCCCACATCCCTAACATGAATAGCCTGCACATACTGTTTGAAGTTCAAGTCAGACATGGTGCGTATGCCCGGAAGCCCAGCCCTTTGGAAGGCTGAGGTAGGAAGATTGACAGTTTGAGCCCAGCCTGAGCAACTTAGCGACTTAATAAGAGCCTGTCTCAAAATAAAAAAAAAAAAAAGAAAAAGGTTTGGGGATGTAACTTAGTACAAAGGCCCCAGTACCATCAAAAACAAACATAAAGTCAAAAGCTCATTTTCTGGGATGTTTATTTGTCCAACATGTACCGAGGCCCTCCTATGTACCGGTATTATCAAAGAAGGACCAGTGACAGAATAACCACACGTCACACCCAGAGAAGGCCTGTGAAGGTGAGTGATGTGTACATCTGCGCATACACACATGGGGGAGGTATGTGTTCTGAGGTCTCTGACCGTAAGCTGTCTTGCTTGTGACCACCAACCCTTCCAATTCAAACCCCCATTCTCAGCCCCTTCCCTCTGGTCCCGAGATGTGAGGTCAGCTACTTGACCATTCTTCCATCTCCCACAGGAGCCCAACTCATGGAGCATCAGCTTCCCCCTCGCGGCAACCTCCGCCCAGCCTACTTCTGCAATTCTAAAACTTTGCCCATTATTCAACACCTCACCCAGGCCACAGTTTCCTCTCCTTTGCCTGCTTCTAAAAAATATTTTATAGAAATGCTTATATGGGAAAAAGGCTTCCCGGAAATGAGGCAAGGTGTTTTTCTTTGCATTCTCCACTTGTCCATAACAGGTACCATCTATTTCTAGGACCTTTGATATAATCACCACACCAGTGACACTCAAATTTTAGTTCCCACTAAGACAGACCCCTGATGAGAATCAGTCATAAGTAAAATGTGAGCTCACCATCTCAATTTCAATGCAAATCAGATGCCTCAAACTTAAGATGCCCAAAATTGGACTTTTGTTTTCCAAAAAAAAAAAAGTGTTTGCTTCGTCAATAGTAATTATTCAACAAATATGTCTAAAAAATCTCAACAAATATGAATCATATAAAAATGGATTGTATAGACATCCACACGCAGGTGATCTTATTTCTACCATAAAAACACGAGTTATGAATTTCTCATCTCCGAGTCTCTAAGCTGCCTAAAACAAAGGACCAGTCCATTTCTTAACAGCTGGCAAGCACTTATCATGCATTAGTCCACATGTCCTCCCGCAGGCTTTGTTCAGGATCTCAAATAACCTTCACCAAAAACTCTGTGAGGCATAATTACATTCACTTCTTAGATAACGATAAAGACTCAAAGGGGTTATGGTCCAAAGGTCACACTCCAGATGGTCATAAAGATCACGGGTCATCTAGGATATATATGATTTCAATTAAAGATCAACAAATACAAACTGGAGTAAACAATAAGGAAAACATTAGCTTCCACCACAGGACACCTAGTCATGGCTCAGGTTCAGAGTTCACTGATTTTACAGCTCAACGGTGTCACCAAGGCCCTTGGTTTTCTTTTCCTCACTCTATGCTGCGTCCGTGGCACCATCTTTACCCTCAACTTGGGTCACCTTGCAGTACCCAGAGCTAGAAGCCTTTGGTCTTCATCCTGTAATAGAGAGCACTTGATAGGCTATGGCTCCCTTTTCCCCAAACCTCCTCCAAATTCTCTTCTTTCTTCACATGCCCATTACTAAACTGAAACTCTGGCTGTGAAGGCACTTAGCCTCACACCAATTGACGTTCAGCTGAGATCAATCCCGGATCCACACTGCTGCTGTTTAACAAGGCAGGGGGACACAGTGAACCCTGGGGAACCCACTGCAATGCCCAACGGAAAGCAAACATAGCAGCCAAAACCTATGGAGCATGCAGGTAATTACTGTTCATAAAAATCAACTTCTCCATCTCCGAAGAATAGCCCACTTACAATGATTATTCAATTAAAAATATTAAAATGGTGATCATCTTTGAAAAGGTGTACTTCTGTAGGGAGATAGGGAATTGGCATGGGATGGATTTAGGTATTAATAAAGAAAGGAAAAATGTATAGCTTTGCTCTTTCTCTGCAGTAGTATCCCTGCTGCTTCCTGCCTTGAAACCCTAGCCATGCCCCTGAGATGCTGGCAGCTTCCATTACCTCCTGTTCTCTTCCCGTCTTGCTTACTTTTCTCTCCTGTTGCTGAAACAAAATACCCAACAGCCAAAATGAAGGAAGGAAAGGTTTATTTAGCTCACTGTTTGTGGAGCTTTCAGTCCATAATCAGCTGGCTCCAAGGCAGGGTGGCATGGCACTGGGGCAGCACTTCAAGGCAGCAGCCAGCAAAAGCAGCCAGAGCAATCCGGGTAGGAGCAAGTCTCTTTTCCTCCCTTATAGTGTACACAGGCCACTCCCGCTCCCCAGGGCAGATGTTGTACTCACAAAATCTCTGTGCCCTCCTCTTGCACAGGATGAGGATATTTAGGAAGAACTCTGGTTCCCTGCTGAGTCTCTTAGTTAAACTTCTCAAGCTGACACAATGTATCAACCATAATACTTCCCATCACTTCTCACCCTATCAGACTCTCATGCTTCCTTCACCTCTGCTCACACCAGTCCCTCCTGGATGAAAAAGTTCCACACCACCTGTGCATCACTTTACATTTCCACCAGCAAAGGCCCTACTTTCCAATGTGGGGGAAGCAGGTTTTTTGCACATGGAAAAAAAAAAAGATGACGCCTTCAAAATAGCATCTCCAAACAATCCTTGAAGATAAATATATTTGCAGTAAAATTTTTCTCTATCACCTCTTTTTAAAGAGCAAGGTTTGTAAAATCCATTGGGGGTTTTAATGCATCCTTTTAAAGACCTGGATGTCAAGACATTCAAATCAAATAGAAGTGATACTTGAAACACTCCAGGTAAAGGCCCCAGTCGCCTCCGTGTCAATTCAATAACTGGAAATCTGTCAGGCACAGGACTCACTGGGGCGACCAGGGACACATGAAGACGGTCTCGAAGCTGGCGTGGGAGTGGCTGAGACCATGACACTGAGTAAACAGCTTTAGTAAAAACAAGAAAGGGGAGTGATGAAGACAGAGAAGAGAAAGCAAGCCAGGGCACTTTTTACATGATGAGCAAGAGATGGAGGTCACGCCTTACAAGAACCCAAGGGGCATGGTTTGTAAATATTGGGGACATGAAATTTCAGCACAAACAAAGTGTAGCTTGTCGGAGATAGTTTTAAATAAGTCAGTCCAAACACAAAACTCTAAGTCAATGGCTGGCTTT
Source organism: Cuniculus paca (assembly GCA_004365215.1). Classification (NCBI taxonomy): domain Eukaryota; kingdom Metazoa; phylum Chordata; class Mammalia; order Rodentia; family Cuniculidae; genus Cuniculus; species Cuniculus paca. The sequence continues at coordinate 11,259 of RJWT010012246.1, forward strand.
GCAGTCAAGGAGGGACCAGCTACGGAGGAGTGAAATACTTGTGTGATGAAAAAAGCTACACACGCACAAAGTCAAAAACTGTACTCTGCCTCCTCTTTACAGATATCCCACATTCTGAATACAAGTACTCACTAGCAGAAAAAGGCTTTCTTCTGATTTAAGGCATCCACAATGGTATAAAGAAAGACTTCTGATTCATTCTGCAGTTCAACAACAAAAAAAATTTTGTTTGTGCCAGTAACCACACTCAGGACCTTGAGCTAAAAAACGTTTCTTAAATGCTTATGGTCTGCCAGTTTCCAGATCAGTGAGTGGAGATGACAGCAAGGATAAGAGAGAGACTTGCTCCAAGAGCTTACAGCTGTGGTAGCAGAGGCAGACAGACCAGCAAGGTGGACACTCCCAATACCTTTACTTTTGTTTAGCAGTACCGGGAAATGAACTCAAGGCCTTCACATTGACCTATATCCAAAGTCCTTTCTCTATTTTATATTTTTTTAATTTTGAGACAAGGTCTCACTAAGTGGCTAAACTTGAGATCGTCCCTCCTCAGCCTCTCCGAGGGCTTGGGTTGGAAGCCTGCACCACCAGTCCTGGATCACTTCCAGCACTTTTCAAGGATGATGAACTCCCTGGGGAGGAGTGTGTGCACGAGGTAGCACAGCCAAAGGATTCCTGCTCTGATCATCAGACAGCTTTCTGGTGGTAAAGTCTAAGCTGGCATGTACAGGGTGTGTTATCTCCCTGAAGAGGAGGCGGCAGGACTGGGATACTGTAGACCTTTCTAGAGGGAGGGACCAGCATGAACAGATACGAAGAACATATGAGACTCTGATTTGATGGGGAATGGATGAGAGAAAAAGGAAAGTTATGGAGAAAAATAACAGAAGGTACTGGTAACAAAAGCTCAAAACAGCTCAAATGTCCATGAATGGATGAATGGATAAATGTGATATATGCATTCAGTGAAATATTTCTCAGCCCTAAACAGGAAGGACAACACAGATAACACTGAAGACATATGTTAAGTGAAATAAGCCAGACACAAAAGGATAATCTGTATGACTATACTTTGATAAGTAGTCAAATTCATCAACACAGAAAACAGAACAGTGGTTAACCCAGGCCTGACAGAGAGAAAATGAAGAGCTCCTGGGACTTACATGTGTACCTTTTAGTTTGGGACAATGAAAACGTTGTGGAGATGGATAACGGTGAGGGCTGCACAACGTGACTGTAGGAAATGGCACTGGATTGTACTCTTCAAAGTGGATGAAACAATATGTCATATATTTTCACCACAATAAAAAGATAAAACTTATAAACAATACCCCACTTCCTCTCATTTTAAGTCCACACACTGGCTCCACAAGTGGAAAGAGGAACTCCAAAGATAATTTTATTAAAAGGTGGCAGTTTTCTTCGTCAATAATTCCATTGTGATTTTCAGCTAGAATACATTATTTTGTTGTTACTGATTCCTATTATATACATAATGAAGAGTAATAATGACAGTAAAAGAGTGGATTCTTTCAGAATTCTCCTGGAAAGGAAATTTTCTCCCAATGCCCCCAGTCTGATGGGCAAGAGAAAGAGAGCCTGACTCACCCAGGGCCAAGCCCAGAGGGATCTGCACTGATGTGACTTAGGTTATAGCAAGCTCTGAGGAAGCTCTAACCCTCATTTTATTTCCTCATGGTGATACTGGGGATGCACTGGCACCTCAACATTCACGCTGAAGGACAAATGCATCTGACTGCAAGAAGCCACTCAACTTTCCGATCCTCCCAGCCCCCCAGCACCTGCTCCCCTCACAAGACAAGGGGTGGAGCTTGCTCAAATTCAGGTTCCTCATCCTCACAAAGCTTTGTCTTAGCAGACACCGTGCACAATTGCTTCCCAGTAGACTCCAAGGATGAACTGGCAAAGTACTAGACTGACAGCATCTCCAAGAATCTATCAGGCAGAAATTTCTGGGAGCTCCATGAAATGTTTCATGCTTCTGTGCTTTGACAGAACAGATCTTTTACATAATATACTCTTCCCTTCCATTATTTACATGCATAACCCTTTCAGGAAATATTAATTTTCTCTTTTTTTCCACCGGAGCTTTAACAGATATTGCACCCAATATATTCTCCTAACTAATGTTAACAATTCACTTCTTTTTTTATTAGAAAATCCATATGTGTCTCTGTATGTACACACCATGAATTGCAAATGCTTAATCCTATGTCAGCCTTGTCTATGAACAGGAGCCCTGGAAGCAACTGACTGCTTCTTACTGTGCTTTACAAACTAACTGTCTACTCAAGTAACCAACTTCTGGTAGGTATTCAACCACTGCAATAGTATGAGTGTAAATATGACAGACACTCATTCAATTCTGCACACTGCCACCATCTTCCTATTAATTACTAGTGTCTTTATCAGAGAAGTAGAGACACAGTGCTTGCAATCTAATTGTACATTTAATCAAAAATACATTAAAACCACAGAACCACAATGCCATCCCAAAACTACTGATTTGACTGCCAACTTTCAGTGCAGAGACTGTCTTAATCACTTGTGTATCTACAAAGCCTAAACAGCTGCACATATTCAGCACCCAATAAAAGTTGCTAAATGGATCACTTTAGAAACAAATATATTATAATTCCCATCATTATTAGAATTATAAGATTATTTGCAATTTCATGTGTCTTACTTAAAGTTGGTGATAAAGTTCTGGGACTCAAGTCCCTTCTTTTCCACTCTCTGATATTAGGAGATACATAGCAGACACTCTTCAATTATCTGATAAATCAATGGAGGTGGCTCATTCATTATCTCCTGGACTCAAATTCACCAGATGCTTCCCTCTAGAAGTAATCTGAGTAATCTTTGTAGCAGAGGCTCCTGATCGTAATGCATCCCCAATACTCTCCTCGGTCGTCTCTTACAAATGGTACAAAGCTATGTACTTAATTTCCCAGCCTCCCTTGCAGCTCCAAGTGTCTCTACAGAGATTCTTAGCAGACATAAACAGAAGTCTGATGGGAGAGCGTGTATGGACTGACACATGAGGACAGATGTTGATGCCACCTCATTCTCTTCTCTGCCCAGAATACAGATGTGACATGTAGAACAGCTATAGATATTCTTGGGCACAATGTCCTCATACAGCTGCCTGTGGTCAGAACATCTGGCAGGGCCACCAGACTTCTGAGGACAACTGGTGTATGGTGGCCCTGATGACAATGATGTGGCCACTGGAGCTGGGCCCGGATGACTGTCTTTCCCCACCAGATGTTCTGACCACAGGCAGCTGTATCAGCACATTGTGTCCTGAGGCACATGACACACACGCACTCTGGTTTGCCTATCTATGGAGACAGTTTCATCTTTGTAAAGTAGTTTACTATAAGGGAATCTGTTCCCCCAAAGAATAGTTCAGAGGAATTGTCACATCAAACATTCACTAGTACTACCCATGGTGTCTAGACTACATAATCTAACCAGAGTACACATTAAAAAGGTGTTTAACTTACATATTTCTGCATCCGTAGAGGGAGGAAAGCCTTCCTACAAATCTCTGAGGAACACGCACATCGACTCTGCTCCTTGGTGAACAGAAGACCAGGGCAGACAGACACGAAGGGCGGAGATTCAGAGATCAGATGTGGTCAGTGCTCTATGTTTACTTTTAAAACATTTTTAAACCATGATACCAAAAGAAACACATTTCATCTTGTGAATCAGTGTACAAATACACCTGCATCTACAGACATCTAGTTATTCTATGACTATGACTTCCCCTTACTACATGTGACCCACCCTGACTTTTTCTCATGCAATTCCACTAAATAAAAATAAAAATGGGAGAATAGATAGGACAAGTGTAAGAAGACTGAACAGCAGAAAGAAGCCAGCCCATCAAGACCTTGGGACTGGAGGAATGACATGGATGTGAGTTCCTTGGGCCTTCTTTTTGTCCCACATACTCCAGATTTGGAGCTGAAGAAGCCCATGACCTAGAAATGCCAATACACACAGGCAAAAAGTAAGACACAACAAAACCCTGCTCTCCCTAGCCAAAGGGCCAGGGAAGGGTCAGCCTGGAAAGATAGAATTTTACCAACAGTAACTGCTTTATTCAAACATTACAGAAAAAATGTGACCCTACCATCTATGCTCACAAAGGCTGGGTAGAGAAATTTTCACACTCAAGAAGCTGTAACAAGGTGCTCTGGAAGGTAGTATCACTGGAGGCCAAGTAGAGAGCTCAGACTTTCACATTCATCAGGCCACCTGCCCATCACCACATCGTCAGCTGAGAACACGGGACACTGTTTGACTCTGCCTGTCTCCCCGACTAGGCAAGATGATGTGAGCCCTCTTTCCTGGGGTGGGAGGGTCAGGACTCCCAGCATCATGCAGCCACAAGCAGGAGGCCCTACCTCTCAAGTTCACCGAAGGTCAAGTCAGGAACCTGGCTTGCTATCTGTACCTGGTAGCAGGTAAGTGGCATCCCCTTTTTTCTGGCTAGAGTGATGTTAAGAAACCCAGCTAAAATAGAAGGTTTAAATAAAATATAGTCTCATAGTATAAAGTGAAATAGCCAAGTTTCAATCCAAAAATCACAGAAACCCCCAAACCAGAAAAATCTCAGACTGCATGAAAAAAGACAATCCATGCCAGCATCAAGGTGACAGAGACGCAGAATTATCTGACAGGGATTTTAAAGTAACAACACTAAAAATATTTCCATGCACAATTATATCTGACACAAATAGAAAGCTTCCGCAGAGAAACAGAAAGGATATGCAAAGAAATAGGTCATCAATAACAAAGATGCAAATGTTACAACTGAAAAAATATAAGTAAAATAAAAGATTCAGTGGAAGGGCTCAATAGCAGAACAGAGGAAAGAAACAAGTTAATTGGAAAGGATAGAGAGCACTTTTTTGGGAATGAAACTGTTCTACACTGTTATACAGTATTATATAAGTATAAATGTTCTACAACGTTCTACAATATTACATAAGTAAAAACTCATGGAACACATATTATAGATGTTTTCTGTTGTTTACAAATTAACTTAAAATGTAATACAACAGAATTAAATAGATACTAAATATACTTTATACAAAGAGTTTACAAATGACTATGCTTTCAATTATTATCTCTCCCATTCAACACACATCAATTTAAATTCAAGTTCTATCACTTTTTTGCCATATGTATTTTTTTTTGAGACAGGGTCTCGCTATGTAGTCCAGGCTGGACTCGAACTCACAGCAATCCTCCTGCCTCAGCCTCCTCAGTGCTGGGATTACAGGCCATCATGCCTGGCACTGCCACATGTATTTAAACACAGGCAAATGATATCATTTCCCTGTAAGATGGCAAAATAATGTTGCCCTGTTTTTTCACCCTCACATTATTAATAGGGTGATAAAACAAAATACATGTAAGACACCTGCCACCTATCAGGTACTCAGGGACCATCAATCCTCTATCTTTACTCCATCACCCTCCTCCCACAGTGGAGAAACATCAGACATTGACAATTTTAACTGCTTTTAAATAAATAAAATGCTATTTACTTTTAAAGGACAAATGCACACACTTAAAAACATCAATTTGAAGTGAGAAAGACAAGCTAATATGAAATTCAGTTGAAAACCAAGAAAGAAAAAGATCAGTTTTTAAAACACACAAGCAAACTTTGTGAGAACCAGGGCAAGAGTTGATAAATAAAGAAATCTATCTTACCTGTAACATAGTTCCTACTGACAACCCACCCGCATTTTCCAGCAAACTAAGGTAAGGAAAGAGTGAAGCCAATCCTAGAGGAAGTCTACACAGCACAGGAAGCAGCTGTTCATAATTAGCATATACGAAGGACTTCTCATCACCATCACTAAAAGGTATTTTAAAAAGGGAAAGATTTTGAGATGTTGAGTAACTGTTTAAGGCCACCATGAAAATGGCTAAGGGGTAAGAACAACCAGAACTACTTCGCAACAGTTGACATCTGTGTTAATTATATTTAAATGCATTCCCTCAGTTGCACTAACATTTCAGTAGCTCCCTGACATCATGAACACCATATCGGATAGTGTAGATCATGGAACATTTCCATCATAACAAGTACTATTAGAAAGGACAAGTTTGAAGGTCATCAGTGTCTTTCTCCCAAAGGTTAAAGTCAGATGAATATGTTTCACAAATATTACTTTTTAAAAAATGAGTAAACTAGAATTTGAGGTCTGAAAATTATTTTAGAAAAGTATTACTTTTCTATAATTGTTAACAGTTGTTAATGATGTAAGAAATTACACCTACACTTAGGGGGCTAAGAAAAAAAACAACAATGAAATAATTAGAGATTTTAGAAAATTTTTAGCTTTCTGAGAATGATCGGGCTTGTTAACATGTCTATTGCTCTTTGATGCACTTTTCAGACATGGTTTTGTAAAAGCAAGTAACTTCCTGTTTTGCTATTTTAGACAACTGTCAGATCTTTGAATAATCTATTCCCCAACCTGCTTGCCTCTGTGTCACAAATCACAGTTATTTTCTTGTTACAAGCTTTTAGAGACCCAAGATTATCTCTGAGGGGGATAGAGATAAATTGGGATTCAGAGATAAATTAGTTCCAGTAAAGCTCAGCGTCTACTGAAATAGTGGCTCCCAAATGCCTATCCAGAAAGGCGAGAAATACGGGATGAAGCTTTCATTGGTCTTCCATGAAATGAAAAAGCAGGGAGTGAGTATTCTATTCAGGGCAAAGGCCTATTCTATGGTCCAATACTGTTATCATCTTTCCTTCATTTCTGGTATTAACTGTGTATCCGTATGAAGTTACACGGAAGATAGTGAGTATATATGTAAATGACTTTTAATGTTCCCTATTTAAGACAAAATCTATGAAAACTAAGTCTGATTACTTCTATGTAACTGACCCAAAAAGAAGCTGCCCACCAGTGATGTCAAGATAATACAGTGAAACAGAAAGTAATGATGAGAGGCTGCAAAATTGAGACAGGCAATGATTACTTCCAAGTCTAGACAATCAGGAAAGACTTCACAGGAACCTGGTATCTGGGTGAGTCTGAAGACAATGAGATTCCATGCACAGGCCAGGGGACAGTCTCTGAGCAAATAAGCTTTAAAAGAAGGTTTAGATTAGGGAAGGTCAAGGCATTAAAAAGAGCAAATCATATGAAACCCAAAGTACATGACAAAAATAAAAAATCATGGAAGGGCTGGTACACGCTTGCCTGGCATGCACAAGGCCTTGGGCTGAATCCCTGGCACTACAAAAAAGGAAATAAATCACAGCGATAAAACAGTAACATAACCTAGGTGCCATTACAATGAGCAAATGGGACCTTGGGCATTGGCACAAGAAGTTGGGAATTCTTTTTCAATAAACTGTTATACAATCTGTGACAGGGTGGCATGTCAACTTGATTGGCTTTGGGATAAAGTTTTTGCCTTAGAACCTGCTAACCATGGACTGAATCCTCTGAAACCATGAGCCAATTAATACCTCTTCTTTAAATTGCGGGTGTCAGACATTGTGTCCCAGCCTCGGGAGAGCTGATTAATACATAGTTTCAAGCAAGAAGAATCTTACTTAGCTCACTTTGTTTCAATCATATGGATGAATAAACACCCAGTGATAATATTCACCTTCAATGCATTGATACAAGAGGATCCTTCAAGATGTAGTTTGTCTCATTAAAAATCTCTTGCTTAAAGCTAAGGGTATAGCTATGGCAGAGCCTGTGCTTAGCATGTGTTGGGTCCCAGCACCACCAACACGTAACATTCTATACTTACATTCCTTACTCTGAACTCCAAAGTATTTACCAACATTACTCAGGGCAGTGCATGGCCACTTCTTAAAAGTCACTACCACAAAGTTACACTTTCAATAAACTGTGTATTTCTAAATTAACACCAGTACCTTTAAATACTGGGCCCACCAAAGAAGGTAAGTGATGACTGCCAACACACATCCCAAAGCCCTTATGGTCCCACCTAAGTCCTACAGTGGGAAGCTGGTGGGCATTCATCCAATGGACATCTGAACCAAAGCCACGCATGTTGCTCTAAGAGATAACTAAAGCAACAAAATCACAAGCCAGCAACAGAGACCATGACTGTGTACGTAGGAAAGAATTTATATTCCTACTTAGCTTTTCAAATCAGACAATGCTTCTAAAATAAGCTACCAGTTTCCTCATTGGTCTGTATCTTCTTGGCTGGTATACAAAAACAAAACAACAGAAGTCTAAAGAATCTACTCTGAAAGAGTAGCAATTCATTTTATGGTGGTGTAAATTATTTCTAAGGATGCTTCTAGTCACTTCTCAATATGATGGCCATTAAAAGATTGTAAACACCAACTGTTACTACTTAACTATCTCCTTAAGATTAGAGAGGAGGGGGGAAATCAAGAACACACAGCTCAGATCAGAGAAAATCTATCAACCCAGACACTTTGCCTCCTTGGCTGCCGCTGCTATGAAAAGCCATGAGGAAGAAAGCACTTTCAGTCCTGCTTTGCTCTGCCTTGTGTCTTCGACCAACCCATGGCCTCCTTCCCATAAGTCAATTAACAGGTTTCCATTTTGCCCTATTCAATAATCTCCCCCTCAGTCCTCCCGTTCATTCACTAACAAACCGTCCCCTTCTTTTCGTCCTTCTCCACAGTGAAACTGTTCTAAGTGCATCACTGTATAAAGTGTAAACAGCCCCACACAGGTGCTTTTCTAAGCATTCTTCAGGGCAGCACTGACTGAGCAGCTATGCATTCGTCTCCCTTTGGGGCAGAGTGTGTGTCCTTTCATAATGACTTTGGCTTTGATCAAGGGACTCAGTCAATGGACAGTGGACCAGATGAGACCAGGAATGGTAAAGCAGCTCATGTGTTTATAGCCTCTTGTGCATTTGTGACAGCAAGAACAACATGCCCAGAGGAATGCTGTCCCTTCAACTAGGATGGGGCAAAGTATGGCTGACCAACCAGAAGGCTGGACCCACCCCCAGCTAACCAGAGACTGTAAGTCCCAACCTAAGTGCATCATTGTGACCTCTTCAGACTGCAAAACAATGTGCTCCCCGACAGCAGCTAATGCACTTGCCAAGAATGTTTAAATTCTATATAGATCTATTAGTATCCCACTTTACAGTTGGACCAACTGAGACAAGGAAGTTCGGTGAATGGTCAGCTCACGTGCCAACAAGGCACAGTGGCCAAGCTCAGAGCCAACATGAGTCCTCCACCTGTCTGCTCCAGAGAGCATGGTCCATCTGCTATCCAACTCCCCTCTTTCCCCCAGGTCTCCTGAACCCTGGCTTTTCCACTGTGATTGCTGCCACCAATGATCCTCTAATCATGGACCCCAGAAAAAACTTTAGGCTTCGGTCTTCCTGGCATCTCACCACACTGGGCATTATTGATCTCTGGCAACCTCCACCCCCTCCTTCCCTTGGCATTTGACACCTTGCCTTTGTTGGCTGACCTCTTCCTTCTCTGTTACCTCCCAGACTTTTTTATTTATTCTCTTTTACCTGCGATTCTCCCCACCCCTGCTCTCCTTTCCTTCTATCAGCCTGGCAACTCACTGCTTCTTCCTTCCCTTTGTTACTGTTTGCCTTCTGTTTGCCAAGAACTTTGCTAGACACGGGAGAGTCACTGGGAGAGCAAATGGGGTGCAGTCTGTGCTCACAGAAGAGGAGAACTCCACAGAGAAAACAATCATCAAGCAGAACACAGTTTGTTAATGTGCACACAGCACTGACGGGCCTGTGTGTGGTGGGAGGAGAGGCCCAGAAGGGAAGAACCCCACCTCATCAGGGGTCTTGCAACGCCTTGCTGAGAACACACAGGAATCCACTGGGCAGAGTCAATGTGGATGGATCAGGTTGGTGAACCATGAAGCCAGGGAGATAGTGACACATTTAAAGGAAGAACAGAAAGCCCCAAGCATGTACAAGGAAAGAGGGCACAGGAATCGTACTGGACAAGGCTGCACAGGGTGGCAGGTGAAGATCCACAAGAGCCTGCAGAGGCCCTGAGAGGATTCTCCTCTTTATTTTAGGACTAATGAGGATTTCTTAAAACTCAGCGTCTAGGAGAAATCTCCTCATCTTGTCTAGTTACTCTTTTTGGGTCTTTCTAGATCATTCCAAGCCCCAGCACGCATCACTGTGAAAATGTACTACAATGCAATTTTTATTTATTTTATTTATACCAAACACCAGTACTGACTCCTCACCCACAAAAAGTGATAGCCTCTGGTAATGTCAATAAATTTAGAGACACAGACTTTGGGTTGAAAGAGCTAGCCACTTGGAACACGTGACCTTGAGAGTTCAGAGACCGGAAAAGAGAAGAACTTCCAAAGCAAGGGAAGGAATCTAGCAAAGCCACGCCTAGCATAGAGCAAATCCTGGATCCTGGCCTGACAGGCAGCAGAAGTGACTACAGGACGTAGCTACAGGAAGCTGGTACAAGAAGAGGCGGCTCTGCCCACTGGTACTAAATTAGACCAGCAGTGGGCATTTCCTCACCCATCAACCCTTGACACAGCTGACTGACTCCCTGCCATTCCAGGCTCCACTTAAACAACAGCTCCTCAGCATGAACGTCACCTCCCAGGCAAACAGCACCCGCCATTCCCATCTGATTCCCTACACGGCACTGGGTTCTCTGACCTCAAACAGCACGCGTGTGAAAACAAGGGCCGTGCCAGGGTTAGAACCCAGCACCAAGCACACGACCTGGACAGCACTCAGCGAATATTATATACGAACAAATAAACGCACAGCAATCAGAATTCATACACAGCCTCCTATACTTTTCTACGTTTCTCTCCGCAAGGCTGTTTCAGATACTTCTGCGTAAGAGGGACCTTTAAACCTGTAACTATGCAAGGTGTTCTATCAGTGTGCGCCCCTGCACTTCCCTAGCTTGCACTGTAAAATCAAAGGCTCCACACATCTGTTATGGACTGAGTTGCACCCTCTCCCCCATTTGCACATTGAAACACTAGCCCCCCAGGTAACTATCTTTGGAGACAGGGCCTTTAAAGAGGTATTAAGATTAAATGAGGTCATGAGGGTGGACACTTAATCCAATATAACCGGTGTGCTTTTTGTTGTTGTTTGGTTTTGCAGTATTAGAGATCAAACTGAGGGGCACTCTACCCCTGGGCTGCATCCCCAGCTACTTTTTATTTTTTGAGACAGTCTCATGAAGTTTTCTCAGTCTGGTTTTGAACGTGCAAACCTCCTGCCTCAGACTTCAAAGTACAGTACCTGCTTGTACAGGTGCAGCCACTATACGTGGCA
>RJWT010012247.1:0-22614 GCA_004365215.1 Cuniculus paca
TCGCTCAGACCTGTGTTCACACTCTCCCTCAGACCTGTGTTCACACCCTCCCTCAGACATGTTCACATCCTCCCTGAATCCTGTGTTCACACCCTCCCTCAGATCTGTGTTCACACCCTCCCTGAGTCCTGTGTTCACACCCCCTCAGATCTGTGTTCACACCCTCCCTGAGTCCTGCGTTCACACCCCCTCAGATCTGTGTTCACACCCTCCCTGAGTCCTGTGTTCACACTCCCCCAGTTTTATGTTCACACCTACTCCGAGTGCTAGGTTCACACTCCTCCCTGAGCTGTGTGTTCACACTTCCCAGGGACAGTTACTCTGCCCTGGTGCTGACCATAGCTCTCTGAAGACTGTGTATACTGTGAGGCAGCTGCCCTCTGGACTTTCTTGGAAGAGCTCCAGGGGCATCCCTTGAAGATGGTGGTGGGGCGGGTGCCACCAGGACAATGCCCTGCACCCAGGCCTCTCCTGCTGGGATGCTCACATGTGCCCTCTATAAACACTTGTCAGGAGCAGGTCAGACACACGGTCACTCTGAGCACACACTGGCCCTGCCCTCCAGGGAAGCCCCTCCCAGACCCATGCCCACGTGGACGCAGCCCCTGCTGAGACTCACCGGCCAGGGCTCGTCTTGCAGTTGTTTCTATTTCCCCTCAGCCTGTTTCCCGGGTCTCACTGGCTTTTAATCTTGGTGCTCTTATTATGCAACGTTGTCCTGTGGCGACTTTCTGGGTGGTGCAGTGTGTGGCTTCCCAGCCGTGCAGGCAGCAAGGATCTGAGGGCGCCTGGGTTTTCTAGGAGCTACTGAACCTCTCAACCTAACCCCTGTTTAGGAACCTGATCTCTCCCCACCGCCCTGTGCTTGGCGCTGGCGCAGGCAGGCCATGGTCCTGAATGTTTCCAGCAGTCAGCACGGCTGTTGCTGCCTGCCCAGAACCCACTGGGGATAAAACCAAGAGCTGCCCGTGCCCACGGACTTGTGGACGTGGCGACCGGCTCCACAGAGGCCACTCCAGCTGTGTTGTTGGAGACTGGTGAGCTCCGACTCAGGTTTTTAAATGGCTCTGTTCCACCAGTGAACTCCGAGTAAGCAGTTTCTGAAAATACCTCTGGGGTTTGGAGGCACATTTAGGAATAATGCACGGGATAGGATCTGTGGCAGCTCGGGGTGGGCAGTATTTGGAGCATCGTTCCCAGGCCACAGCGATTGATGTCATTTGAGGCACAGTGAGCGGCCCTGGTGAATGGGTCCCCACTGGCATGGTCCAGCTAGGACACCAGGCCGCTGCCTGCCAGAGCTTCCTCACCTCTGGCCCTGGGCTACGTCTGAGGAGCTCAGGATTTGCTGCAGGCATGCAGCCCTCTGTACCCAGCCACCCAGTGCCCCTGCTGTCCAGGGAAGATGCCTGTTCTTTCCTAGACTTTCCAAACATGGTCACCCTGGGGCCCCTAACTAGAGCTGAGAGCTGGGACCCCAGCCTAGCAGCCCCATGGGGTGGGAACTGCTTTTTTCTGCCCATTTCAGCCTCCCCAGCCCAGGGCCATGTCCGACCCATGGCAGGTGCTTATCACAACTCTCGACAGCTGGAGGATGGGAACAGGCAGGGGGGACAGAGGGGCTGCTGGGCCTGGCCCTGGGTAAAGCTGTGTGGGCCTAAAGGGTCCCCTCTGGTCTAGGGCACTCCTATTGGCATGCAGGTGCACAAGCTTCTGTTCTCAAAGATTTTCGTGTCTTTAACCTGTGCAAATGGCCAAGAGGCTTTGAGTGGCACTGGAGGTGAGGACTGACTTCCTGGGTACATGGTGCCATAGTGCAGGTTGGAAGGCTGCAGGGGCCTGTTCTGGGGGCTGCCTGCTGCTTGTGGGCCGAGGCTGGGGGGTCTCTGGGCAGTACCAGGCCCACGGAGCCAACCTGGGCAGAGGCTTCTCCATGGCAGGACAAGTGGCTGCAGCATCTTTCAGCCTGTGCAGCCTTGGGCCCCTAGGTGCAGGGTGGCACTGCCCACGTGGAGCTGCTGGGGCTGAACCCAGGGGCCGGGTGGGTTATGAGAGGCTGGCACCCCTGTGGGGGGCTCTCAGAGCCATCTCAGAGTGACGGGGAGGGCTGGACCTGTGGCAGGTGTCCTTGGCTGCGAGGGTGGCTGTGGTGGCCTGGAGCCCTGCCCACCTGTCTTGCTGCCAGGCCGGCTGAGGCTCTGCATGGCTGCCGCACACAGGCACAGAATCTAGGTCAGCCTGGTGCGGGGAGGCAGAGCGGGCGGCACCAGCGCCCTCTGCTCCAGTGCCTGCCAAAGCCCAGGGCAGGACCCTGACCCACTGACCTCGGCCAGGCCCTCCAGCCGCGCCCGAGCAGGCAGCTAGCGAGTGGGTGTGGGCTGAGGTTGAAGCTGCCGTCAGCTGTTGGCCTGCGTGGGACCCGGCCCGGGGCGCTGGGGCCAGGACCCGGGGTGTGGCTGCAGCGGTTCAGTCTCCACTCCTTGATGCCCCTGCAGCACCTCTGCAGGTTAGGGCCGCCTGATGGCTCCTTCTCCAGCCTGCGGCTGTCACCCCCACCCGGTGCCATCATGGCCCCTGAGGTTGAGCTGGTCGCCCGTCCTGAAGCTCTAGCTGCCCTCCTGCCCCTGCAACCCAGGAAAGCAGCAGGACAGCCACGACCCAGCCAGAAGAGCGCCCTCCCCTGGTGCCTCCGCCTCAGTGGCCCTGCCCGCCCTGTGTCCGGGCTGTCCTCTTGCTGCCCTTGGCTGGCCGTCTTGGGTTTGCGCACCTTTCTTTCTGGACCTGTCTGCTCACTCCACATGGCCGGGCACCAGGAGCAGGGATGTAGGTAGGGAGGGACTGCAGGCCCCTGGGACAGCTGTGGCCAGGCCAGTTCTTGTTGGTCTGGCCTCCTCCTCTCCAGGCCAGCCTTTAGATCCAAGATGGGCTCCACCTGTCACTGGAAACGGCTTCACTTGGGGATTTGGAGGCTGAGGCAGCGGGGGCTTCCATACTGGGGACACACTGGGCCCAGGGAGGGGCATCTCCCGAGAGGGCTTCTGCGCCTTGCCCTGGGGCCACTTGCCTCCTCTGCACCCTGCTGCTTCCCAGGGCCAGTGATGGCTCAGCCTGTGCTTCTGCGCAGGATGAGGGGGTGCTAAGGGCTGGAGGACATGCTGGGACGTGGGGGGCAGCCACTCTGTGGTGTGTGTCCGGCCTCCCGCCAGGCCCGCTGGAGCGGCTCAGTTTCTTGACAGAGGCCGTAACGTTGACAGAGCCCTTGAAGCCGGCAGCAGCAGCACCCCAGGGCTCTGCTGTTGAATAATGGATGGCGCGTCTCAGACCTGGCGGCCGGCCGTCCCACAGTGCGCACGCCTTTGAGAAGTGATTACTGCGCAGCTCCAGCGGACCCCAACGTTCACGTTCCAGGGCAGGGCCAGCAGTTCTCTTGGGGACCAGCCACCTGGGAAGGAACCTGTGGCTATTGGCGCTGCCGCTGCCTGCCTCAGTTTCCCCTTCTTGAAAACACAGGCTCGGCGCGCTGCTGGTGGGTGGCTGCGGTGGCCCTGCCCACTGTGTGCCATGACTGTGTTTGTGGCAGTGGCCGTTGGGAGCGTTTCCTCGGAGACAGGACAGAAGCTGGGAGCCCAAATCCAAGGTCCTCGCAAAGGAGCCGATGGTGTAAACCAGCCTGCTTCCCCGCTGGGCCTCGTGTTCCTGGGGGCTGTTGGGAAGGGGCTACAGCTGCCTGAGGACCCCATGAACAGCAGAGCCAGTGTCTTGGGGACCCCCCACGGTGGCCACCAAGGGGCATTATACTTGGAGCTTCGGCCTCTGCCCCAGCATCGAGCCCCGCGCTTTCCCAGCCTCTCTTCCTCCCAGAGGCTGCAGTGAGTGGCCAGGTCCCAAACTGCTGCTCCTGCCCTGTTGACAGATGGGAAACTGAGGGCAGAGGGACAGTGAGTTACCATGGAACCCAGGGCGGTCAGAGCTAGGGTTGCACTGGGGTCTCTGACCTCTGGGCCTGGCACTGCCCTGGGCTCCCGTCTGCAGTACCCTGCATAGCTACTTCCCCTCCCGGGCCTTTCCTGGAATGTGCCAGGTCACACCGCTGGACACGAGCCTCAAAGGACTCTGTGCTGGGCTCACGGGCTTGGCTGCCCGGGGCCTGCCCCAACTGTGCTTCCTGCTGGCCAGCAGAGGGCTCTGGGGCCTTGGGCGGAGGTGCTGCCGTCCTGGGGTGGGGCATCTCCTGCTGGCTCTGGAGCTGCGCTCTGCCTGGCCTGTGTCCAGAACCCTCTTGGAGGTGCTCAAAGGTAGGGGCTTCTGTGCAAGACTCTGGGAGGAGCCCCCTCTTGCCCCTCTGTGAGGAGCAGCTCCAGGGGTGTTGGGTGCCAGCTTCTGCCAGGCTCTGCTGCTGCCCACCGTGGACCCCGGGCCCGTCCCTGGCCCTCTCAAGAACCCTGTGCACGGTGTAGGGCCTGAAGTGCCCCAGCCGAGGGAGACCAGAGGGAGACCTGAGGGAGACCTGAGGGGCCCAGGGTGGGCAGCGTGGCTGGGGACTGCAGCTCCCAGAGACCAAGGGAACGAGAACCAGACCCCCAGGCTCAGTGGGGAGGAGCGGCTGCCGCCTGGTGCAGCACTGGGGGCTGTGAACGTGTTGCCACTGGACATTGAGGAAACTGAGCGCAGGGCGAGGATGGGCTCTGTCCATCCCGTGTCTCCCACCCCGCTCTGGGCCAAACCTCTGAGCAGAGCCCGCAGCCAGTCAGCGCCAATGGGGCAGGGGGCTGCACCTGCTCTGGAGACGCCGCTGCAGAAGGGACAGGGCTTGGGGGTCCTCACACCCGATGACATCCACTGTTTACACCCATCACCCTCTTCAAACGGGAAGCAGATTAGACCCCTGGGCCCCGCTGGCTCTTCCTCACCACTGTGCCTCCCGCCCACCACCAGCCGGCCCACGCTGGAGGACCAGGACGGAACTCCACTTAAATGCCCAGAAAGGAGGCCGAGGAGATCAGAATCTTAGCAAATTAACATGTGCAGCGGCAGGGTTTAATCACTGCCTGTGATCGCAGCAGTGCTGGCGGAAGCCATCTCCGGCTGGGTGTGGAGGCGGCCCCCGTGTGCGGATGGATTATTCATCAGGACCTGAACTTGGGTTTGGCGGAGCCTGGGGAGGCTTGGTCCACGCCGGGGATGTGGCGGTGGCTCTGGCCCCTTCCTCCCTCCCTGGTTCCCGTTCTCGCTCTGTCTTTGGTTTTTGTCTTCTTTCTTTTCTCCTCTCTCATTCTGCCTCAGTTTCTTCTTTTGGGAGATGTGTCCAGAGACACACACAGCCCAGGAGTGGGATACCCAGGACAGCCAACATCATTCCCACCTCTGGGACACAACTGCTCCCTTCTTGGCCTGGCCAGCAGCACCTCAGCTGTCCGGCCGTGGCCAGTGGGACCTTGCTGAGACTGGTGGACAGCCTCTGTTCCCAGGGCTCTGCCAGGCGGCTCTTACCACACTGAGTGTGGCCCATCTGAGGCAGGTCCGGGGACCCAGGGCACCATGAGCCGTCGGACACCAGGCATGGGCTGGCTCTCCAGGACACCAGGCAGGGGCCTAGATTTTCCTCAGCCTCCCCCGCCCTCTCCCCTCTCCCCTCTGCCCTGGGGCCCTGGTGTGGTGTGAGGCCGTCACACAAGCAGGTGGTGGTGGCTCTGAGAGCACAGAGGCAGCCTGTGTCCTCCTGTCCAGGCTCTGGCTCCAGAAGTTGCCCTGGGCATCCACGCCCTGCTGAGGTGGACTGTTGGGGTGCCATGCGAAGGACTGTGGGTGGACCATCACTCGCCGACAAGGGGGATGGTGTGGAAGACCGTGCCCCAGGCAGGATCTGGGCACCACAGGTCAGGCCCCGAAGGTCCTGCTGAGGGCCATGGGCGGAGCCTGTTAAGAGGGACTCTGCCTCTGCGTGCCGGCTGGGACCGACCAAGATCTCTCTTCTGTGGGGCTGCACACAGCGTCCCCAGTGGCCCCCACTGCCCCCCTAGACCCACACACCCGTTGTCGGTTGCCAGGGTCTCACAGGGGGCACCTGGGGGTGGCCGGGAGCGGCCTGGATGCAGAGGGTTGGCGCTTTCCCCAGGAGCTGACCTAGGGCTCAGCTTCCCCTGACCAGGCCACCTCAGCCACTCTCGAAGGCTCAGCCCTCTGGGGCTCTCCCTGGCATGAGGACGCCCTGGGTCCCCATGGGGCATGAAGATCACCAAGGCTGCCAGAAGGGGCCCGAGGCTCTGCCCCATGGAGACACACGGCTGCCCCTTGGGGCGCGAGGGGGGCGGGTGGACAGCAGAAGTCGCTGGGGCTGAGTGGGAGGAAGCGTCTGGTGCCGCCTCCCCTCCCAGCCTCTGAGCAGCTGGCTGGGTGCCGTTTGGGACCCCCTCCCTGGCTCTAGTGGGTTTGCCCACAGGAGCCGGCAGCAGCAGCAGGGCTGCCAAGGGTTAAGGGCAGGCGGGGCTCCCGCGGGAGGGACGGTCCCTGGCTGGGGCTCCTCCTCCTCCCCTCCCCACTCTGCCTTCACGGGCGGTGATGGAGCGGCAGGCAGCACGGGCTTTGAACCGGCATGGGCGCTGAGCGCGGGGCACCCCGGCTCAGGCTGGGGCTTGGGGGACGCTGGAGGTCAGCGCAGGTTCCCGGCCCCCTGGGGCCGTGCTGGTAACCAGGGTTGGTGCCTGGGGGCCATGGAAGAGCCCAGTCTCCCCGGTGGGCTCAGCCAGGACCAAGGTAAGGGAGCAGGAGGGTCCTGAGAAGGGGGCTGTGCCCCCGAGGCAGGGACCCTGGGGCCAGGGCTGTGCATAGGTCAGAGGCAGTTCATGGCCCCTCCCTGAGGGCAGTGACCCCATTCCGACCCACTGCCCAGCTGCTCGCCCCCTGTGGCCCTGGGCTGGCACTTTGCAGTGAGAGACCCTTGCAGAGGGCATGGGAGTCCCGGGGACAGCGGGAGGAGGTGACCCCCGCCATGCCCATGCCTTCCTGACTCCCAGCTGCCCCAGGGGATGCTGCTACCTGGGGACAGGTCTAGGGGTGTGGGGCACGGGCTCTGCCTGTGGGCTCTGCGATTCTCCTGGCCTGACCCCAACGTCCCGGCCCTGGCTCCGGTCAGCACCATGGACAGGGCAGCCACTTCCCTCCCTAGGGCGGCTGTTTGCTGTGGCCCTTGAGGTTCTAGTTCGGCTCTGCCCCACTTCCCTGACCTGGGAGGGGCCGTGCACTGGGTGGGCAGGCAGCATGGACCGCTGGGGTGCAGGCGCCAGAGGCGGCTCGGGGTGAGGGGCTGTCCACAGGGCAGGCGCGCGGCACCTTCCTCCCTGGGTGAGCAGAGCTTCTCAGGCAGGGTCTCCATCTGCCCCGGACACAGTGCCAGCTCCAGGCTGGGCCAGGAGACGCTGGGAGGGAAGAGGTCCAGTCCAGCAGGGGTGACTTACGCAGACCGAAGAGAGAACTTCCTGGGTGAGGGCTGGGTGCCCAGGAGGGAGGTGCCTGCCCCTGGCGATTTGTCTGGACCCTGGTTGCTCGGGATGAAGCCTGTTCTGCTGCCGACTGGCATGGGTGTCAGGGCTGCTCTGGGTGCTCGGAGAGCTGCATGACTGCCCGTGGGGTACCCGCCCTCTGCGAGCCCTGTGGACAGGAGGGGCAGTGTGGGACCACATCTCGGGCAGCACATGAGCGCGCCAAGCTCACGTGTCTGCACAGTGTCATGCGGCGTCCATGCCCGAAGCTTCTCTCCTGGCCAAGAGGCCCTTTATGAATGGAAGACAGCGAGTTGGGTGTAGACAGGCTGTCAGTGTGGACACTCGATGGCCCTTGTGGAAGGACAGGCTGTGCAGTTTGGTGCACCCTGCCCTGACCACAGCTCCCACCCCTGGGCTCCAGGCACCTGCTTCCTGATGGGCAGTGCTGGCTGCCCTGGGGGCAGGACGCAAGAGCGAGGTCCTCGCCGCCGCAGTGTGCAGTGAGGATGCAGCAGATGGGCGAGCGTCCTGGGTCCGGCCCTCCATCTGCACCACTAATGAGCCGATGACGAAGTTTCCCAGAGCCTGGCACCTTCCCCTGGAGAGCTGGGCAGTGCCCTTCCTCAGAGCAGGTGCAGGGTGTGGGGGCTCTTGGGGACGGGAGCCTGGCAGTCCCAATATCAGTGAGGCTGCCGGGAAGGGCAGGCGGAATGAGTGAGCGCCACGCCTGTTCTCCCCGGGAGTTGCTTCCAGCACAGTGCCTGTGAGCTCCCAGCCCGCCCGCAGGATGACCTGAGTGCGAGAGAGGTGGGGGCTCCTGGGAAGTTGTCCCGGGCAGCACCCCAGGGTGCAGGTCCCACACCAGCCAAGCACCGGTGATGCTGGCCTCACGGCCACTGGTCGCAGGAGAGCAGAGCGGGCTCCCGGAGGCTGCGGGCTCCTGCTCTGCCTGGAGGAGCCAGGCAGGCCTGAGTTGCGGGAAAGTCCTGTGTGGCAGCTGGGCACCTTGTGCGGGACAGTCCTCAGCCTGCTCAGAAACAGCAACCCAGGGGCCCAGAGGAAGTTAGGGTGTCTCAATTTGAGGCCAGACTGTGGCATCTGTTCCCTCCTGAAGCTGCTGACTGCCGGACTGGAGGGCACCCAGCACTCAGAGGTGGCCTGAGCCACTGTGGTCCAGCACAGGGGTGCTGGTGGGGACAGAGCACAGAGAACCTCATGTCTCCCACCAGGGCTGGTGTGAGCAAGTGGGTGCCTGGACAGGGCTGGTGACCTCACGAGGTGCCGGGAAGTGTTAGGACATCAAACTTGGAGGCTGAACATGCTCTTCGGAGGCTCCCTGGCCAGTGCCTGGCTGAACGGAGTGTCCCAGGGCCGGGGTCCGGCCCCAGGGGCTCTGCTGGCCATGCCCTCCATCCCCGGTCTCCACACTGGCCCTGCCCTCTGGGAAGCCCCACCCCTGCAGCTCTCCTGGGCAAGCAGGCAGTGGCTCTGGGGCCAGGACCTGTCCCAGCTGGGCCCCTGCCTCTGGGGAGCCAGGCCAGGCAGGTGCTGTCTGCACAGCCAGGCGCTGGTGGAGAGCATGAGGCAGGGAGGCCTCAGGGAAGAGTGGCCAGTGGCAGGGACAGGAGCCCCAGGGACACAGGGATGTAAGGCACTGCGAGAGCAGGAAGCTGTGAAATGGGCTATTAATAGAGTCCTCAACCCGACAGGGCTGTTGAACATGATTAATGCCACTGCTGTGAGCTGAGCTGCTGCGTGCCACCAGCTGGGGACAGGGGACGTTGAGGGGCAGAAAGGGACCCATGGGGGCCCTCCTGGAGGCTGGGCTCTGCTGGGGGGCAGAGGAAGGCCGATGTTGGGGGCATCTAGGCAGAAGGCACCACGCCCCCTGCATCAAAGCCCCTGGAAGAAAGCATGGGCGGGAGTCCCGTGTGGGCAGGAGCCAGCACCCTTGCATGAGAAGGGGCTTCCCTGGAGTAGGGGCTGGGCAGGGGACACCCCTGGCCTTAGAGAATGTCATTTTGCCCCCACCGCCACCCAATGCATGGCCTAGTGACGGAGGTCCTGATACTGCTGGGTCTCTGCTGTGCGAGGGCCGGCTGAAGGTCCCTGGGGCTGCTGTTTCCCTGCCCGCCCCAGCCGCTCAGGCCAGGTTGCACGCATCCAGGGGCCTCATGGGGGTGGAAGGTGAGGCTTGGGCCTGGGGATGGAGTGTGGACGCTGGGCGAAGCGTGCCCATCCTCTAAGAGGCTTGCTACCCGGGCCTCCCCTGGGGTCTGAGTGCTGGGGGTGGGGGGAGCAGTGGCCTTGCTGTAGGGCTAGGTAAGGCGGGGGTCCAGCCCTCCCCACCCCAGAAGCCTCCACACCTGCTGATGGCCGGGTTTGCTGCCTCATGGCAGGCCCAGCTGAAGGGCCAGGGTGTGTATGGTCCCTGCCTGGCTTGTCTGGGTGGCCGTGGTCTGTGGACCAGTCACTGAGCCCGAACCAGGCAGTGGCTTCTGTCTCACTGCCTTTGCCGGGACCCTAAGGACCTGGCTCTGGCGCCCTGAGGGGACTGGCAGCTCCACCCCGGGGTCCTGCGGGGGGAGGGCTGGAGGGAGCCGACTCACGCTCCCTGATAAAGTAAAAATAGTTGGGGAGGAGGCGCCCAGACGTGCGGGGGGACGCGTCGCTTCTCCCAGCCGTTTAAATAATCTCGGCCATATGTGTGTGGGCCCGTCCCTGCCTCCCTCCCTCCCCACAGCGGCGGCCAGGGGCCGGGCTCCTCCCAGTGGACGCCGCTGCCACAGGACTGGGGCCAGAGGCTGCCTGCTCCTTGACCCCTGCACCCCAGGCACAGACTGAGCGCCTGCTGTATGCAGAGCGGGGCCCCAGCAGGCAGGGCCAGGGGAGGGGCAGGGAGCCCAGCTCCAACGTTTGGCAGAGGCCGGGACGGCTCTCAGAGGGCCAGGCACCGGAAGGCCCTCAGGAAGGTGGTGGGGGCAGAGAGGCTGGGGCAGCCAGCCCCGGGGCTGTGCGGTGGCGCCCAGCTGAGAGGCAGGGATGTCCCCATGCGGGCCGTACTCCCGGGAGGAAGGCTGCACACCTGCAGGTGCCCCAAGTGCACACCTGTGAGTGTGTGTGCGTGCATGTGCGCTGAGCCCTGGGGGTCCGTTTGTGGGTTTTGCTGGAGGATTACATTGATTTTCCAGCTTTTCCTGGGAGAGGCACACAGGCCAAGCTGCTGCTGGCCTCTCGCAGATGGCAGCCAAGACCAGGTCCCCGCTGCCTTAGCGCAAGATCGACCCTCACCGCCCCACAGCCACTCACGACAGCGCCGCCCAGCCTCACGGGTGCTCCCTCCTGTGCAGGCTTGGGGAGGAAGGAGTGTGGCCAAAGGCAGGGGCGAACCTTCGCACCATGGGGAAACTGAGGCACGGGAAGTGGGGCTGTGCTCTTCAGCAGCTACCTAAGCCAGGCTTGGGGGAGCCCGTGAGTCCTTCGTGTCCTCTCCCCACCCCAGCACTGTCTGTCTACCTGTGCTGGGCTCAAGGGCACCAGTGACTGTGGGCTGCCACACAGTGGCCATGTGCCCTTGGCTTCCCGTTCACCCCCGGTGTCCAGTGAGTACTGCTGGGGAGGAGATTCTCAAGGGTCCTGGGCTCAGATCCCCTCTCGGGGCACCACCTAGGGAGGGCCTGGGGAGGTGCAGTGGGCACTGCCTTTCCTTGGCCAGGGTGGGAGGCCCGGTCTGGGTGCAGGTGGTGCTAACAGCTGGTCCTCAATGGCTGTCAGTCCTGGTCTCCTAGCCCAGCTTGGGGGAGCCTGAGCTGCCTGGGTGTGGGCCGTGGCCGAGCAGGGTGCCTGTGGGTGCCCAAGGCAGCAGGTGCCAGGCCCCGAGCCAGCAGGGTGAGCTCTAGGCCCAGCCCCCATCCTGCACTCGGCCGTTCTGGGAGTGGTGAGGAGTGGGCCGGGCTGAGGTGGGGCCCCTGCTCGGAGCAGTCCAGCTCTCAGTTCTGAGCCTATCTCAGGGGCAGTGCCTGGGCTATGTCCTCTGGCCATGCTGGGCTTGGGTGGCACAACTGCCCAGGACTAGGCACTCCCCTGTGATGTCCCGGTCTGGACTGTTGGCTCACTTGGCTGTGGCCACAGGTCTGTATCCGCCTGTCTCTGAGTGTCAGAGTGGGTAGGGGTCACCTTGGTCTCCAGGGCCACGGAGGGGCCTCCCGGGCCGAGCCCTGCCTGGGCGGATTAGCTGGGCCACGGTCAGCAGAGGATTATGGCCTGGGGCTGCCAAGGAGGGGTCAGGGGGTCTAGGGGCAGAGGCTCCACCTGTGCCTCCTCCCAGGCCCTGCCCAGGCACCCAGCCCCCTCCTGGGTAAATAGTGAGAGACAGGATGGGGGCAAAGGCGGCCACCTTGGGGGGCTTTGTAGAGGTAGGGTGGGAGCACCCCTGCCCTGAGGGAAGAAGAAAACTGAGACTTCCCAACCCCGCTTTCCACATGCTCAGGGCAGGATGTGAGGGACATCTGATGCTGTGAAGGCCGGCAAGGATGCCCCGCATCTCACCCAGCCGTGGGGACACTGGTGGTGGTAGTGTCTCCTGGTACTTGAACCCATGTCCCAGTCTGGCTCCCTGGGGCCTCTGGGTTCCCCACAGAGGGCTTCCTGGAGCTCCAGGGGACTTCTAGGACTGCAGCCCCTTCCTGTCCCTAATCCCACCCGGGCAGAGGGCAGGCTGCCTGCTGACCTCCAGGCAGAAAATGAGGCAGGGCCTCTGGTTGGGGCCCCTAATTGGTTTCTGGGTTTGGCTCTGAGCTGATTACATCCCATCTGGCTGATAGGTCCTGGTTCTCTGTGGCCAGGGTTCCTGTTGCCAGGGACACAGGGATGGCAGACCGGGGATGACAGGGTGGGCTTGGACCGGATGTCCTCATCCCAGTGGCAGCTGGCTGGGCATGTGTGGCCAGCAGCAAGGCCTGGCCAGCAAGGCAGCTGGGGTGGAACTCCAGGGTCCTCCCCTCTCACCCAGGGCAGCCTAGCGACTGCCTGCAGCTGCTGCAGCCTACCTGGAGGTCTGGGGCCCTCGCTGGTCGATGGGCTGCCCAGTCACCTGCCCAGGTCGGTGACCATCATGAGGGCCAGCCTGCCTGCACGCCAGCCTCAGGTCATAGTGCCACGCCAGATGTGCCAGGGTGGAGGCCACCTCCAGGGCTGTGGCCCTGCGCACAAGATGAAAGTCGGTTTGGGGCTGTGCCGCAGGTGGAGCCACACAGCCCTGGTCCTGGAGGGAGGCAAAGGAGACAGGGCATGCGCTCAGGGGCCCCACCATCCTGCCTGTGCGAGGGGTCGCAGTGAAACGGAGTCCTTCCAGTCCTGCGGGACAAGCGCCCTGCGCTGAGGCCTGCAGTAGAGGAGAGCTCGGCCTGGGCCTGGGCTTTGGGCACATTTTGCTGCTTCTCTTCCACCGCTGGGCCCTCTTGTTCCCCTGAGACACCTGGGATCCACGTGGAGGTCCCTGTAAGTGTGAGGGTTTGGGTAGGGGGACAAGAGCTTGGCCTAGGACAGAGAGGGACAGGTACCCAGGGTGGGCAGTGTGTGAGACAGGCTCTAATGCCCCACCACCAGGATGAACCACAGGGCCTGTCCCCAAGGCCTTGCAGCTGCATCCCTGGGTCCTGGTGGTCCCCCAGCTGTCCTGCTGGACATGAATCTGATGGCCTGGGCTTTCCTGGGTGACTGACTGCTCCCCTGGCAGCTGGGCATTCCTCTGGCCTAAATCCTCTGGCAGCTGGGCTGGAGCTGGCGGGCAGGATTAGTGCGGGGATTGGCGGAGGGTGGTCAGGGCGAGGCTGGCAGCCCCCGCCCCCAGCCCCCCGCAGCTCTTCTGGTGCTCCAAGGACCTGAAGGCTGGTGGGCTGGCTTGCGGCTGCAGATGGTGGTCAGGCCAATGCCAGCAGGGCCTGGGGATAGCCCAGGGAGGGTTCAGGGGGCTCCTAGGGGGAGGAGGACAAGGCAGAGCAGAGCGGGGGAACCCCAGGAGCCCCTGCACCCAGCACCGTCACTGCCCTCCCTGCCAGCAAGGGCCCCCTGTGGGCTTCAAGAGCTGGCGCTTGGCCACCGTTTGGGGATGCCTGGCCCCCAGCCATCCACCACCAGCCGGGGTGCGGGAGCAGTGACCTGCCTGGCCGAGGTGCTGCTCTGGGTTGGAGGGAGTGTGGTGGTGTCACCGCGGTGGCAGCTCGGCCTGCTAGGTAAGGGGAGCAGGAATTCACGAGGCCTGGCTGAGGCCAGCCAAGCCCTGTGGGGTAGGGGACCACCCATGCTGCAGCTGGAGTCACCCTCCCTCCCATGCCAGCTCCCAGCTCCCTGCTCCCTTGGGCTTCCCTCTGTGGGTGGCCGGGGTTCGGCAGTGTCGGCTGCCCTGCACCTCAGCCACCCAGAAGCCCCCAAGACCCCCCCGTAGAGCAGGGCCTGGAGGCCGGAGCCCAGCTGGCCGGGCTGCGGGTGGGTGTGAGTGGGCCCTGGGCACGCCGGGTGGGGCTGGCGCTCACGTGCTGGCCCCAGAGGTGGCCCCGGCTGACCTCAGGTGACTTGCTGAGGGCTCTGAGTGTGTCCCAGGCCACGGAGGCTGCTCGGCCCACGCCCCAGCTGGCAGGGAGGTCCCCGCAGCTGCTGCCTCTACCTCCAGGATCCCTGGCCCAGGCCCCGAGGGCCTGTCTTTGCCCCTGCTGTGCCTAGTCACCGCACCTGCGTCCTCCCCCGAGCGTCCCCTGGAGAGCTCAGCCTCCCTGTCCCAGCCCCACCCTGGATCCGCAGCTCCCTCTACTCGTGTAGCAGCAGCCTCTTCCAAGAAGACCCTGGGCTGGCCCCGCCCATGGTCCCTGTTGCCCGCTCAGGACCCCCCATTGCATGGACCTCATGGGTTGAATTTCTCTGAGCTTTGCCCGAGAGTTCCTGGGTCCCAGGTTTCCTAGAAGCAGGTGTGTGGGCCTGACTGGTCTCTGGGCTTGGACCACCTGACCCTGATTGAGTGCCCTGCGCCGCTTCCTTAGGACCCGGGACAGGAGGCCGAGTGGATGGAGGGGCAGTGTCTCAGGGCAGGGGTGGTGAGCACTCAGCCTGGTGGCCCCGGGAGCAGGCACAGAACCAGCAGGGCCATGTGGGGCAGCAGCTTTCCTGGGAAGCAGCAGGGGGCTGTGGATTTTCAGGAGCAGCCCACGCTGGGGCAGCAGCCGGGCTGGGCATTGGGCTGGCGCCTGCCTGGGTCCTGTCCTGCACCCTGCACGGCAGCCTCCTCTGAGGCTCCTACAAACTAACGGGCCACTGCTTTGTCCTGGGCTGTGGGCATCCGGAAGTCTGGGTGACAGTCCCCTTGGGGCAGGGGTGGAATGATGACAGTCCTTAGCTGAGTGGCCAGGAGCTCAGCCCCTGGGACCTCAGGTGGTCTCCGTCTCCAAGGCCACTGGGGGAGGGGTGGTGAGCAGCCCTGGGTAATAGCCCCTGGCCTCAGTGGGTGGGTCGGGATGATCCCTGTGTCCCTTGGGCACACTGGGCCCAGCTCACTCACAGCCCCGTCTGTCCCGTGTCCAGTGGAACGATGCATGAGCGCCATGCAGGAGGGGACACAGATGGTGAAGCTCCGGGGCAGCTCCAAGGGCCTGGTCCGCTTCTACTACCTGGACGAGCACCGCTCCTGCCTGCGCTGGAGGCCCTCACGCAAGAACGAGAAGGCCAAGAGTAAGTGGCCACGTGGGATGCCCTGGGGCCCTGGGCCGCAGGGTGGGGGTTGGGCCCCAGCCGTTGCCTACCTGGCAGGACCCTGTGTGGGGCAAAGGGGACAAGAACCCCCAGAGAAAGAGACCCCAGCTGGGCACACTGGGATGGGCCTGGATGCTGAGTGCTGGCCCAGGCAGCCATGGGGGACAACTCGGGGGCGTCTGCAAGGGCCACTGAGCTGAACGGTGTTGGGCAGGGGCAGATGGGCAGGGCTGGGGCGCACAGACGGTGGGATGAGGCCCATGAAATTCTGGCAGGCTGGGAGAAGAGCATTTCTGGTACCTTCTGGCCATGTCTGTCTGTGACAGGCCTGTTGCTGAGCAGCGGCCCAGCCCAGCAGTTGCCAAGGACACTGCCTCAGGACCCAGGAGAGAGCCCTGCTGTGGGGCCTAGGAGGCCCTGGGGGAAGGGCCCCACGGCAGGTGTGGTGCACTGGACGGGGCTTGCTGGGTGGCACTGGCTCACTCATCTCATCTATCTGCCTCAGGAGGACCAGCCCCTGGGCCAGGGGAGGCGGAGGAGCCCCAGTGGCCAGTCAGGGGCATCTGCTCTGTGCTGGGGACCCCACGGGAGCTCTGCCACAGAGCTGATGTCCCGGTGGCAGCGTGGGCTGCTCGCTAGCGTGCTGAGCTGTGCAAGACATGGAGACCTGGGAGGGCACGGGGCAGAGTGCCAAGCCGGCCAGGGTCCTGACAGCCCCTGGGACCCAGTTTGGTGCCAGGAGCCCTCCAAGCCTTGGGACAGTCCCGTGGGGCAGGAATAGTGTGGGGTGGCTGCTGTCTGGGCCAGGTCTCAGCTCTGTGTCTCCCACATGTGCCAGGGAACGAGAACAAGGCTGGGTGGTAGGATGCTGGGGTCCCAGCTGGGTCCGGGCTGAGCCCGGAGAAGACCCTGGCCACCCGTGGCCTGCACATTGGGGAGGGGTCAGAGAAACATGACCGGAGCGCCTGGGGCTCGTCCACCTGTGGAGTCAGCTTTCCAGGGAAGTCTCTGTGGAGCCTCAACTCTGTGGCTCCCACATCCACTGTGCAGGCTCACCCCGAAGGTGACTGTGGGTTTGCCCCACACTGGGCAGCCACTGCCTTTTGTGGAGTGGAGACACGTGGGCTGGAGCCTGGTGGTGGAAGTGGCTGTCCAGCTGCCTTACCACGCGGCTCCTTACTGTCCGAGTCCCAAGCTGGCTGGGGTTGCCCGCTGCAGGCAGGCTGTGCCCCTCTCTCTTGGGGTGAACGCACAGGATCCAGAGGGAGGGACCCTCATTTGTTGAGAGCCAGTGGATGCTGTTAGAGGGCTCGTGGGGTGTCTCCTGTGAGCACACAGCTCCAGGCTGCTCAGTCCCAGCCCTGGGACCCTGGCTGCCTGTGGGACGCCTGGCCACCAGAGGCTGTGACCCACTGCCCTCCTATCACCCACAGTCTCCATCGACTCCATCCAGGAGGTGAGTGAGGGGCGGCAGTCTGAGATCTTCCAGCGCTACCCTGATGGCGGCTTTGACCCCAACTGCTGCTTCAGCATCTACCACGGCAGCCGCCGACAGTCACTGGACCTGGTCTCGCCCAGCGGGGACGAGGCTCGGACCTGGGTCACTGGCCTGCGCTACCTCATGGCTGGCATCAGTGACGAGGACAGCCTGGCCCGCCGCCAGCGCACCAGGGACCAATATCCTTGGGCACCATGGGTGGAGACAGGCCTGGGGTGGGAGACTCTGTCCTCCCCTGTCTTACTCTGGGGAAGGGCGGGCAGCAGCCTAGGCTGCAGGCGGGGTGGTGCCATGGACTCGTGCTGGCCCCTAACTCGGCCCCAAAGTGGCTGAAGCAGACGTTCGATGAGGCCGACAAGAATGGGGATGGCAGCCTGAGCATCGGTGAGGTCCTGCAGCTACTGCACAAGCTGAATGTGAACCTGCCCAGGCAGCGGGTGAAGCAGATGTTCAGGGTGAGTGCGGGAGCTGCGGGGGTGCCGGGCACAGGGCGCGTGGTCCACAGCAGGCCAGGGAGATGGCGGCTTGGCCAACTGGCCTGAGCCCATGCAGGGCGGCAGGCAGGGACCCGGGTACTGCCCCTGGGCAGCTGGGCCCAGGACTATGCTGCTGGCTCCAGAGCAGGGGCCAAGCACTGGGCACAGGGTCTGCCTGGCGGGTGGACAGGGCCCAGGAAAGGCACCCGTTTCCTGACCGCCTGACCCCACACTTTAGCAAGGGTAGGAGTGCGGCTGGCAGTGGCGCGCCTTGCTGACCCAGGTGTTAGAAGTTATGGAAATGTGTCCTTCGGCCGCACTGCAGCCTCTGTTGTCTGTAATTAGCTCTCTCTTTCCAGAGCCAGGGCGCGCTCTGGGCGGGAATGGGCTGAGCCAGCAATCCCGGCCCCGGCTTCCTTGCCTGGCTGTGGCCTGGCAGGGATTCTGCGAGCAGAGCCCAGGCCAGCTGCCGACACAGAGGCATGCACAGGCACGCACGCACGCACGCTCCTGGCCCGACATCTCTGCTGTCTCCTGCCGGATGACAGCTCCCACTGCTGCTCACGCTGAACGGCCGTCATGCCTGGCTGGAGAGCGGAGGGCAGCCGGCTGGGCACCATGGCTCTGTGATGAGGCGGGGTGTGGGGAGGCTCGCGGGCGCCTCCTGAGAGCCCTGGTGGGGACAGTGCCTGGGTGCAGAGGTGGCAGACAGCTAGTGTCTGACATCAGACCCCCTTCCCCTGCCTGCCTGCCTGGGGCTGGCCATCCCCACCTGTCTGCACTGCAGGGACAGCTCTTGGCTCAACAGGCCGTCCTCCGGGTGAGGCTGCTGCAGGGGCAGCCCTGGAGGCAGAGGACAAAGGCCTGCGGGGTCAGAGCGTGAGCTACGCTTGCAGCTCCAGGGCTCAACTTAGAGAGCTCCCCACGTGGTGGTGGCTCTTGCCTGCCCCGACAGGTCCCTGGAGTCCTGCTGTGCAGTCCTGTGCCTGGTGTGATGGGCCTCCAGCCAGCTCCGGTCTCCCCAATAATTGGCATCTATTAGACTGTAGTGGAATACGATACTGCTTGCGGCAGCCTGGAACTCCTAATCAGAGCACTGAGCTGCCCGGCAGAGGGATTGCCTTTAACATAATTGCATTGAATTCAAGATAACACAGAACCCGGGACTGGCCAGCGCCCTCGCCCTCAGGCCTGACTAGCCCAAAGCACCCTGGAGCCCTCGAGGCTGGCTTGGCGGAGGGCTCAAGAGAGATGCGTCAGGCTGCTGTGTTCTGAGGCCAGGAGCAATGCTGGGGCTGCTCAGGCCCCTGTGGGCCCCGTCTGCATGGCACTTTCCCTGCAGCCCAGAGCAGGCGGAGACCCCGCGCTGGGCTCCTGCTCCTGCTGCCCGCAGGAAGGTTGTTGTCTCTGTAGAGCGCCCAGCAGGCGCCCTTGTCACCATGGTGCCCTTTGACCTGCTGTGTTCTCTGGCCCGGCTGTCCCGGGAGAGTGGTTGGCTCCTGGACTCGAGGCTGCCCTCCAGTCTCACATCAGACACCGTGGTCCCAGCTGGTGTCAGCTAAGCCCTGTGCGGTGGCTCTGGGCCATCCCAGCTGTGGTATGGGTGCATGGTGTGGGCGTGGGCCTGCTGCCTGCCCACCTCCAGGCCAGGCCTCCATCCTGAGGCCCCTCTGGTTGAGGGCAGCGTAGCTGCCTGTGTCCCGGGGATTCTGTGGCGCCAACCTGTGGACACTGTAGACTGTGTGGCCAAGTGTGTGGGAGGGTGCTGTGTGTCCGGCACGTCCAGCAAGTGCCATGGTCTCTGGCACTGGCCTGCATTCATCCCTGTTGGCTGCAGCAGCTCTGGGCTGGCCTGCTCCCCAGCACTGAGCCCATTGCTCTGACGCCCCACTGGGCGCTGGGAAGAGGACCTCGATTCTCCTCAGAGACATTTTCCACTTCATGGGTTAGGAGTCTGTAGCTGCTGTGGACCAAGGTCTCAGGCAATGTCTATAGACAAGGCCTGGGGGGACAAGACAGGGCATGGGACCTGCCCTTAAGGCACACGGTCAGTAGAGGTAAAGACTGAGGTCCACAGAGTGATGGCAGGGTCCCCAGCAGCTCTGCCCTGATCCCTGGGCAGATGTGTGTCCCGTGGTCAGGGCTCCCAGCCCATGTCCTGAGCAGTGCCATTCTGCGAAGGGCAGGGACCCTGCTGGCCAAGTTGTGCTGTCAGTGGTGTGATGTGGATCCAGTGTGGGTGTGGGTGAGCGATGGAGAATTGGTGGCTCTGGTTGGGGTGATGGTGGGGTCTGTACCTTGCAAGGAGTAGGGGAGGGTGGGTCACATTGGGCTTCCCAGGGTCACCCGGCGACTTGACAGAAGGGGCAAGGGGCTTCGTGTGCCCCCCCGCGTCTGCAGTGGTGGCACAGGCAGTGGCAGAGGAGGCTGGCTGTCCAGTGGTGGGCTGGACCAAGGACCTGATGGTGACCAGAGGCCTCGCATTGTAGGAAGCAGACACAGATGACCGGCAGGGGACGCTGGGCTTTGAGGAGTTCTGTGCCTTCTACAAGATGATGTCCACGCGCCGGGACCTCTACCTGCTGCTGCTCACCTACAGCAACCACAAGGACCACCTGGACACTGCTGACCTGCAGCGCTTCCTGGAGGTGGAGCAGAAGGTGAGGCAGAGGGCCCCGCTGGGTCGTGGCAGGCAGGGCGTTCGCTTCCATTCCCACTTCCTGGGGCCTCGGGGGCTGCCAGGTTGGGCAGAGTCCAGTGTTTCTCTCCGAGGGCCTCCGTGTGGCTCCGTCCTGACTAAGGGCACCTTGAGTCTCTAGAGGTGCCCAGGCTGCGCCGTGGGCTGGCTCTGTGGCCCCGGCTTTGAGAGCTGCCCTGACCCTCCCTGTCTACTCTGTTCCGGCCACACGGCTGGCCCGCTCCAGGGTGGCTGGCTGCACTAATCCAACTCCCCGCATGTACCCAGGTCCCCCAGTGCTGCCCCAGGAAGCCTGCCCACTCTT
Organism: Cuniculus paca; assembly: GCA_004365215.1. NCBI lineage: Eukaryota > Metazoa > Chordata > Mammalia > Rodentia > Cuniculidae > Cuniculus > Cuniculus paca. Next base: position 20,198 of record RJWT010012247.1, read on the forward strand.
GGCGGCCACACCGAGGCCGAGTGCTCCTGGGCATTGTCCTGCTGACCAGGCTCTGGTGTCCTGTGCTATGGCGTGGACCCGCCTTCCCCGATGGGGCAGGCTGTGGGACCCGGCCCCTGCCTGGGACTTCCTGGGGCCCTGCCTGCCAGCCTCTCACTCAGAGTCGGCCTCTTGTGAGGGCCATGTCGACACCACAGTGGGTGGTGCTGGGTGGGGGACAGCAGGAGGGGCGCCTGGAGATCCTCGTGAGGTTGCCCAAGCCAGGCTCGAGGGACCACCCCTCCCCAGGGGCTGTGTGGCAGGTCCCATCCCATGGCAGCCATAGCAGCCCCCTCCTGTCCTGGAGGTGTCCCTGGGGAGAGGCCTGGCTCCCTCATGCCTGGATCCCACTGCCCATGTGGCACTGGGCTGGGGCCGGGGGCGTGGCCCTGGTGGCAGTGCCCTGTCCTGACACTGGCACAGGAGGCAGGGCTGGCAGTGGGGGCTGGATGAGGACAGGTGGATCTGACCCTTTCTCCCAACCTTTGTCCCCAGCTCTTGGGACCCTCTCCCTGCAGTGGCCTGATCCTGACCCCCTGGGCCGTAGCTGGCTCTGGACTCTGGCCCATTTGTCCGCTCCCCTGCCTGTCGCTGCCCACCTGCCGCCTCTCGCCCTTCCAGGTGGCCCTGCTGGCTCTGCCTCAGGGCTGGCGAAGGGCTCTAGGGCTGCTTGGTGTCAGCACTTGGGGGGTCTGGCTGTGGGGCTCAGCTCTCCCAGGATTCACCCGGCAGGGGCTCGGTGACAGCAGCAGGCCCCGGTGCCTGCCTGCTCTTGGGGTGGGACGTGACACGGGGGCTCTGGGTGAGCAGAGGGACCCTGCACACCACACGGGGTGCCCAGCTGGTGAGGCCAGAGATCCCACCCCTGCCAGAAGAAGCCAGGCCAGGTGACGCTGGGTGGTCTGTGCCGCTGGCCTCAAATATTGTCCTGCTATGGTCAGCCCGATGTGGTGATGAGACGCAGGGACAGCCGGCAAGGGTAGCCCTCGCTGCCCCTAGCCAGCCCAAGCTCATGCCCCTGACCCGGCCCAGATGCAGGGCGCGACCCTCGAGCACTGCCGTGACATCATCGAGCAGTTCGAGCCCTGCCCGGAGAACAAGCGCAAGGGTGTGCTGGGCATCGATGGTGAGCAGCCGGCGGCCAGGTCGGGCAGCTCGTGGGGCGTGCCAGGTGGCTCTGAGCTCTGAGCCCCGGGCGGTCCTGGCTCCCGACCCTCGCTGCCCCACAGGCTTCACCAACTACACGCGGAGCCCTGCGGGTGACATCTTCAACCCCGAGCACCACGGCGTGCACCAGGACATGACCCGGCCCCTGAGCCACTACTTCATCACCTCGTCCCACAACACCTACCTGGTGGGGGACCAGCTCACGTCACAGTCACGGGCCGACATGTACGCCTGGGTGCTGCAGACTGGATGCCGCTGCGTGGAGGGTGAGCGTCCCCGGGGAGGCCTGGATGAGGGTGAGGGTGGGGGCGGCTGCGGCAGGCGTCCACGGGGTCAGGAGGCCGAGCCCCTGGCCGACCAGGTCTGTGCCCACAGTGGACTGCTGGGACGGGCCTGATGGGGAGCCCATCGTCCACCATGGCTACACGCTGACCTCCAAGATCCTCTTCAAAGATGTCATCGAGACCATCAACAAATACGCCTTCCTCAAGAATGAGTGAGTGGCTGGGCGGGGCTCAGGTCTGTGTCCCCTGTCCCCACACCCCCTGTCCTTTCTGGGGGCAGCAGTTGCAGTGGACAAGGAGTGGGCTTTATCTCAGGGTTTCCTTGGAGGAGCAGGTGAGGAGGGATGGGGCCACAGGGCCAGGAGTGGGGAGGTGATGTGTGCAGGAGTGGACGCAGCAGACCGGCTGAGACCACGCAGGGCGCACGCGTCCACGGCTGACCTCTCAGGCGGTGGCAACACTGGCCTCAGCCACGAGGGCTGCAGTGGCCTCCAGCTAACTGGCCCTGGGAAGCCACTCTGTCCAGACTTGATGTGCTATCACTCAGCTGTAGCTGCAGATACCATTGAGGAAAATCCAATTAGTTTCTGGAAAAAGAAGGCCGTTTTCTTGCTGCTAGCGTTACCTCTGCCTTCTGGCTAACAAGGTTCACAGGCAAGGAGGCAGCTACTTGAGTGATTGATGTAGGAAATGGAAAAGGGGCCCCTCCTGGGAGAGAACCGGCCCACGTCCTGTGTCCAGCTGTATGTGCCGCTGTGGGCGGCTGGGCCAGGGCCGCAGGGTGGCGCGGGGCAGGGATGCCAGATGCTCTCGTGCTCTGGTGTCACCGAGGAGCGGGGGCCTGCAGGGGCCTCGGGACCTGGCTTGGGCCTCACATGTCGGTGGGCTCTTTCAGCTCTGGAAAGTGGGGAGCTGCTGCCTTTGCCC